>QGMF01000162.1:0-55873 GCA_007821475.1 Lachnellula arida
TCAGCATGCCGGCGTTGGTGTCGAGCATGCGCTCGCGGCGCGCGTGGGCGCGGGAGGCCGTTTGGAGGTTTTTGAGGCCTTGGGACATGCACTGTGGGTGTTGTTAGGATATGAAGGGGTGGTGGTGGAAAATAGATAGGAGGGGAGAGGAGAGGAGAACTGACCTTTTGCTCCACAACGTTCCATTTCTCGCCCGTCTGCTCGGCCAGACCCTGCCAGATCTCCTTCCGCATCCCCATGTAGCACTTGGCCATGTTCTCCAGCTTGATGCCGTCCCAGCCGTCGGCGTTGCGGCGCTCCATGAGCCGCTCGTGGCGCTTGCGGCATGCGTTGGGGGATTTGTGGGGGAAGTAGGCGTTGTGGATTGGGGCCCAGTTCATGCCTTGGGCGCGCGCTTGCATGAGCGTGTGGTCGTCGGTGGAGTTCCAGGTGCCGTTGGAGGGGCGGATGGATGGCGGTGGTGCGACGGGCAGCTGGGGCACGTATTGGGAGGAGGTCATGGGGTGTTGGACTGGCCCGCCTTGGGCGTAGCTGGATGTTGATTGGGGTTGGGGTTGGTATTGTTGCTGGGTCATGCTGTTGCTGGTCAGGGGCCCCGAGGAGTAGTATGTATCTTGGACTGGCATGCGGGACGAGCCGATCGGCATTGGTGCGGCGTATTGGTTTGTTGGTGTTGTGGAAATGGGGGAGAGGTTGTAGTAACCGGAGGTTCTGACTGAACGCTGGCGGTCCCCTTTAGGCATTGTAGGAAATAGAAAAGAAGGTATAGGGAGAGAGGATTAGATTAGATGCCTCGCCGGGAGGACTTCGTATCAAACGAACGAGGTGACGACGGGATAGGAGAGTTTGGAAGAGAAATAGGGGAAGAAAAACGACTATCGATAAGGAAATCGCAACGAGGGGTATCGTAAAACAATTGAACTGATCTGAGAAACAACAGGCCGTGTAAAGGGGCTGGCGGGCCCAATCTTTATACGATTCGGCAGCTATGCAGAACGGAGCGGGTTGGAAGGTAGATGGGGGCCGAAAGAAATATGTTTATAGCCTCATGGACGCCGGGTGTCCTAAATCGAGACCAGCGTGGAGTCTTGAAACAAGCAGGGGAGACTTCTTTACTGCTTCTGTGCTGTGTAACTGCGTGTGCCCTG
Organism: Lachnellula arida; assembly: GCA_007821475.1. Classification (NCBI taxonomy): domain Eukaryota; kingdom Fungi; phylum Ascomycota; class Leotiomycetes; order Helotiales; family Lachnaceae; genus Lachnellula; species Lachnellula arida. The sequence continues at coordinate 1,149 of QGMF01000162.1, forward strand.
CGTATGCCCACCCAGCATGTTGGTTCAGGACAACAGACGGGACCATGAAACCCCCAAGTTCTCTACAGCAGCCGCGGATGCAGGTTCGCAGATACCAACAGTCTCCAACTCTTCCGATGCGGAGCGGTAGCAGCACGCATATTGGTTACAGCGACCCAGCCGGCGGTTGTCTCATTTGCGACCCTGAGGTTGAAGGCCGGCGGTTAGGATGGGTCGAGAAAGGGGTGTTGGGCGGTTATCACAGGAAAAGAGACGCCCACCTGGTGCACCGACCATGTAAAAATAGCCACTTTAGGCTAAGAAACAAGACAACATACCTAGCTCACTCACTAGGCTCAGCCTTACAAAAATACCGTTGTTTCAGAAGACGCTCCCCTGGCCTTGTCCTGGCTGTGACTGGCCCAGCAGAACACAGAGCGCGCGTCTAGACGAACATGGCATCATGGGCATGGCATGGCTATATTTTGGGGCCAAATGACGATCATCGGGGTGAAGGATGCAGCACGGCACTTTCAGATGAAGCTCGGACCCCACCCCACAGATAAGCGCCACTAGCGATAAATGTCACGTGTGTATACAAAGGGGGTTTGATTTGAAACTCTGGTTGACACATAACGCTGCCAGGAAGACCCTTGGGAAGCACAACTGGCGCTTAGCTATGTAGCTACTGCATCTAAACTGATCGTGGAGTGACTTTGTTCTTCAGCGACCAAGATACACTTTCTATAGCGGGTAGTAGGGCCAGGTTTCGCAAGGATGCTAGCTCCCGCTCCTGCATTTCCAGAACTAAGCCTCAGGCTCTCAGTTCAACAACCTGCCGCAACTCTACCTAGTATACCTTACCTCCGCACCAACTGCAAGTCTATTCTGCAGGATCAACACGCAACGCCGTCCATGGTCAAACCTCAATGGATCCACGAATGTGAAGAGGGATTTACGACGTACACAAGGTTTAGGCTGAATGCTTGATGGAGGTTGCACAACCGCTGGAACCATCACACAAGGCTTTCACTTCGGAGGTCAAACACCAACAAATGCGGAGGCCGCCCACGATTGCAGATTGGGGGCTGTTTATCGTAGATCCCTAGATGCTGGCAATTGACGCGATGCTCTCCTATTTATCCAATCTTATACTCATTGGTGCCGGATTCTGACTACCGATATCACGAGGTTCTGCGGAAACCGTGAGATAAATCGTAAGGTGTCGGTGTCTCTGATGTTTAATGGGTGGACTGATATGCAGCATGACTTATGCCAGACTTCTACGTCTCCATACTGCGTTTCTTATACACTCATCCACCACCTTTTATCCGGAGCTGTCCAGTACATAGCTCCAAGTCAAGTGGTAATGCTTTTCCCGCTCCCCATCTAACACCATTCTCAAATAACACCAGTCTCCGCACAATGAAGCTTTCTCTCTGGTCCCTTTGCTGCTGCTACTGCCCTCAAGTTCTGTGCGGTATTTGTTTGTCGAATTATTAAATTGTATTTTTTTCTTCTTCTTATACTCCATTTTGGATATACTTAGTAGTTGGGGCCCTTGCGCGTGGATTATACTATCATTACGCAGTTTTGGCCGTTGAGTAATCAATCGTATGGCATTGCGCTCGACCTGTCCAGTAAGTGGATAAATAGTTTTATCGTTGGCCAGGTATTTATTCTCCCCCCTTTCCCTGCCTTTCAATTCACTGTATGTGCAGCACTTTCTGATGTAAGAAAGGAATAGCTAAAACCAGATACGGTCTTCGGCACTTCCTACAAAACTGGCATATTCAGCGGCCCGAAGTCTATCTGCAGGTTTCACCTACTTTATAGTCCCTGAAATGCGGTCAGAAGTGGATGGATGTCATGTGAGGGTACGGCGCAAGCTGACGTTGAAAGGATGGGTGAGATTGACAAGGAAGTTGGATTCAAACAGGATACGAGAAGTGAGGTGCGTTAGGGCAGTTGACATATGCACGAGAAGAAGGTGAAGAAGGTGTTGCAAAGGAGAAGTAGGTGGATTGTGAAGAAAAGGGGCATGGTCATGTGATGGTGGGGTAAAGGAGGGGTCTGAGCTGAGCAAAGAGATTACATCTTCCCCCTCTCCTTCCCTCCACACAACCAACGAGTATTCTATTCTATTACAAACCATCCTACTACTGTACTACCCCTCATCCCCAAATCCACCTACCATAGTAACATCCAGCTGCCTTCCCTTCCACCGCACATCCGTTTACTCCGTATGTTCGGGCAAAGCAACTAATTAGGAAAGCAAGTCGTCACGCTAAAATAACAATACAAGCAAACGCCGAGCACTACCTATACAAGCACACAATCTCACCTAATAAAAATACACAATAAACAATACACATCAACAAACAAACAAGCATCCAACTCCCCCGCTTACCATACCAACGTCAAAAATCCCCCACCCCCACCTCGAAATCAATAAATACACGGCAGTCTTCCTCCCGTGCTGACACACACACACACACGCTGTCAGCACTGTATTCTATTCTATTCCTCGCCTCGCCTCATTCAGCCTTGTTCATCCCGGAATGTATCTATAATTAGAAAAGCCGGGGCCTGTTACTCCGTATTCTTTCTATTTAAATTGAATTATAGTTTATAATCAATCAATCAGTCCAGAAGCCGGGCGGGGCAGAGCGGGCTTGTAAAGTACCTACCTCCCTCTATCCCAACATCCAACCTCCAACTCCCAACTACCATCAAGAACCCAAAACCTCAAACATGATACATCACGTCCCAAAAACCCACGAACTGCAAAAATACTACATATTATAAATCCACGCTCTAACTCTCTCTCTCTATGATAAAAATATCCATCCATCCATCCATCTCCATCCAAAATCAAAAGCCAAAGATAAAGTCAAAATCTGCGCTCTTACGCCTCTATACGCCTGCCTCGCCTTCCCAAAACCAGCGCGAGCAAGCCTTGCCATCTAATGTATGTAAAAAGCCATCCAAAAAATAAAAATAAACCAATTACTCCCCCCTCTCGAGCTCCCATATAAACATATATCACCGCCTCACCGCCCAAAAATCACACCTACCTCAAGCATTCCCATTAGCAGTCCTAGCAACCATCGCGCCCCACTTCCCCTTCCCATCCTTCCTACCCGCCACACTCTCACTATGCACATGAACACGCACGCGCCTCGCCCCAAGCGCCCTCGTCTGCACCGGATCACCACCAAACTCACTCCCGGGCCCAAAATCCGGCGTCCCGCCCAGAGTCCCAAAGATATCCCCGATATAATTCTCCGCCCTGACGCCCCCCTCAAACGTGCACCCCCAGCCCTTCAGGATCCCCTGCACAACCAGCGAGCCCGCGAGGTACAGGTTGTACAGCGACGACTGGAACGCGCCCTGCGAGACCGAGAACAGGTTGTCGAGACACCTGTTCCCGGGCGGCGGGCGTCGAAGTTCGTGCCGGCGCGCATGACGATCACGCGCGCGAAGTCCAGGAGCTTGGCTTGCGCGCCGCGCACCATGGCGCCCAGGATCGCGTTGTCTTCCTGTGCCGTCATGCAATACGTGCCCGAGCCGTTCGTGAACAGCGTTGTCGTGTTCTCGAAACTCTCCGCGAGCAAGTCGCCGGAGAAGTACACATCTGACGTCACGACATCGCATTTGATGACTGACGGGGACTGCAGGGCCTTGGCGTAAAGGCAATCCGCGGCTGTCTGGTCTCCAGCGTACAGCTTGCGGTATGCGGCCGAGACATTGGTGTCGCTCATTTTGGCTTTGCTGGCGAGCTGGACCGCCATGTCGCGGAGGGCCTCGTTGACTTCAAAGACCTCGGTGCCGTAGATGCTGCTGGGGTATTCGTCGGGGAATCGCGAGCCTTGGGGTATGTAGCCAGTTCCGTAGTCGCTGGGCAGTTCCCGGGCGTCGATTTCGTATTGCAGCGCTACTTGCACGGCGTATTTAGCAAAGGCAACGTCATTGAGGGTGGCCTGTTTGGGGTTCACGCCCGCGATGCCCGAGATTAGGAAATAGGTTTTGCGGAGGTCGAAAAGCGGAGAGAGCATGAGGGCTGTGATGGTTGCGGCGGCGTTGATTTCGGATTCACCGGTGGTGAGGAGGCAGACTGAGCCATTGTGGGTGCAATGTGCATCGGGGAAAAGTGGTGAGAAACCTGGGACTGTGATGTTTTTCTCCAGGAGGTGACTCCCAAAGCCGCTGGCTGTATTGGAGCGGTTGAGCCAGGTATCACGCTCGGGAGGGAACTGAGGAGTTTAGCGGGACTATAATCAGAAGGTTGAGTGGGGATGTACTAGAGAGATAATAAAAACTTTGGGCGTTGTAGTGTTTTTGTCGCTGTGGACAAGTCTGCCATTCTCTTCCCTCGTCGGGATCAGTGACGATGCCATGCAGACGCCAGCTGCCAAAAGGATAGTCATGAAGCCGGTGAGCTTCATTGTAAAAAGTGGATTAAGGAAATAAAGAGCAAGAATTAAGGCAAGATAACGTTTAATTATGGTTATTTGAAGATATGAAGGGGTAAGAGAGAAGAGAAAAACGGGCTTGTGGTGAACGGGTTGTGGAACGGAGTGACAACGTCGCAGAGAGAGAAGGGCAGAGCTTTTGTAGGAGTTGAAATCACATCTCCTGTGACTCATGTGGTCATTCGTTCTTTTTTCTTTCCACAAAGTGACTAATTGTATTCACTAAGGCTTCTCCACTTGAAGAAGTCCCCAATCCAGTATCCTTTCGCTCTGCGTCATGCATGTCCACATCTTACACACACATAGCCAAGGTTCTCCAAAAGCCCTAAACAGGAATATCGTTCTCCGTGTATGATTGACTTTGACTATGTGTTTTTGCTTGGGTTGTTGAACGGTTGGCTGCAGTTACCGGTGACTTGGGTATCGTGACTGTTGCGCAAGAATGATCTAGACGACGACCTCCCCATCCTTGTGAACAAGGATTCAGTATTTTCTGTTGCTCGTTCTACGTTACGTGGTAACATATCACATATTTTGTCTTGTTCGACTTTGAGGAAAAGACTTGTCAGCTACCCCTGAAAGAAGCTGCAGCACCGGCTTTCTGCCCCGGACGCGCCACATAACGCCAACGGCTTGCCGAGTCCAATACTCTCGGCCGTGGACAGCGTTATAGTTCAAGGGTTGAGCGCTCCCAAGAGCCTAAATTGCAATGAGGTGAACGATTCTTCTTAGCCATGGGCGATGAAAGAACCTGAGAAACAGATTGCTTCTCCAATTGCAGAAGCATGGCTAAAGAAACCTAAATATGACATATCATGAGGGCGGGCAGCGGCCCGGCCACCTTTGCAGAGGGAAGGAAAAGCAACGATAGGCTGGTCTGACTGCGAAAAGATAATCTGCAAGATCATGCACCCACCCACGTACGCCATGAAGAGAGACCGACTCACCAGCTCTGGAGAATCCCAGCTCCGTGTTCCCGGAACTATTAGAACGGCAACATGCAGCGTTTAGCATCGTACCAAACGATAGTCTGGGTAGCACAAAAGTCCAGTGAATAGGACCAGGCTATCTCTAATCAGTTTTCATTGGCCTCGAAGAGGTGCGCGGTTTTCATAATACGTTCCTCATGACTTGTTTTTCCCCGCCTACCTCCCACACATAATACGCTCCAGCCCAGAAATGCACGAAAGTCTCTCCGCCCAATCGATGCAGTGTCGAGCCAATGCAAACCCCAAAGCAAATTTGTGCCTCTGCAAAGCAAAGAAATTCAGTCGTCGCCGAGCTCCCATTTCTCGAATCCCCTCTCCGAGCACAACCCTCTTCCAAACCACACGGTAATGGACAGAGTGATCACATGAAGCATGGTAAGTAGACCCATCACTCTCCAACGGATTTTGTTTCCCAATGCTAGATCTAATGCCGCTATGCCAAGCAGTGGCCACCAAATCGCTTCCCTTGGCATTACAGGTAGACAGGGTTTGGTGAGCGAGAACACCTTGGTTCCGAAAATGCCGATTTTGAGCAGCATATATAAAGTTTGCTGGTTTAGAGACGCCCACGAGACAACATAATGCTGATAGAGGGAAAGTTGGTGATTTAACGTCGACATCCGTGAGTAAGGTGGGGGCATTAGAAGTGGAGTCGCTATCTTTGGCTCGAGTGAGGAGCCGTTGGTCTGGATTTCTAAAGACGCTTGAGCGTGATCAGACTCAGTTGCCAATTGAGTGCCCGGTGATGACTCTGGAGAGGCCGCCTCTGACGATGGTGCGTCTTCTAGATATGCACCTGAGCGATCACGTTTAATAGGTTCTGTTGAGGGTTAGTATAGGGTAAAAATGTTTGGGGGTTGTTACCTTTAACAGGTGTACTTGGCGGCATTGGAGAATCAATATTTCGAATCCGGCCGCCAAGACCCGAAGCACTACTAGTTCTCTTGCGTGGATTTTCGAGTCCCTTTTCCGTTCGAATAGCATGCAGAATCTCGCCAGCACTTGGTCTATCCGCAGGGTTGATAGCCAGTAATCGTTTCAAAAAATTGTAAAGCTGGTTTGGCAACTCTGGTCTCTCACGTCGCTCGTCTTGAAATCCTTTCCATGAACTAATCTCGGCCCTTAGAGTATCGATATCCTCAAATTCTTCTAGGATGCTGTCTGCACTTTTGTACGGAAGCCTTCCAAAGCACATGAAGTACAAAATCATCCCAAGACTGAAAATATCAGATTTGGTTGTAAAGTTTCCATATCGATCAAGATGATCTCTTTTCAAGACTTCCGGGGCACAATACGAGATTGTTCCAGTGGACCCAGTAGACTTTCGAACGACATTCTCTGGTTGTACTTCTCCAAAATCACTAATTAAACAACGTATCTCGTTTCCATCTTGGTGGAGTAGACAATTGCTTGGTTTGAGGTCACGATGGATGTAATTCGAAGAATGGAGATGTGCAAGGCCCGACGTAATGTCTTTGAAGAAAGAATATATCTCCTCAAACGAGAGCTTTCGTTGTTGAGGCCTCGCATCTCCCATAGTTTCCGCTTGCCCACGTGATACTCTCCGCATCTGCGCCTTGAATTGCTCCTTTGTGCTTACCACAGACGGTGTAGATCCAGCAATGTAGTGCAAAAGATCTCCCGAATTGCAGTACTGTTGTAGGATAAAAGCGCATGGAACCGAAGGACCAAATCGATTGAGCTTGACATCTTCCAGCCAGACATGTCGATATGAGACCAAATTTGGATGGGACAGGCCCTGGAGAAGCTGTACTTCAATAAGAACTTTCTCCAACCACGCATGATCATCCCCAACGGGCACCCTTTTGCAAGCAAATTGTCCCAAAGACACTCCATCCAACTCATGTTTCACTAACAGCACCACACCTTTCCCACCCCTGCCTAACTCCTTCTCTTCTGTGAAGAACGTCTTGAAATAGTTCGGACTGAAAGCTTCCTTTTTTATACTGTGTCCAGCATTCGGACCAGGAGTACTGGCGACAAATTCAGCATTCGAGACCGACCCTTCTACACTACTGGATGGCGACGCAGCCCCCGGTTGTACGAGTCTTCGGATTGGACTTGAAGGAGGGTTGTGCTCGTCGGTTCTGCCACGGAGCATACGAAAGTATTCGGGGTTGATGAATGGCTGAGGGGTACGATGGGGGGAGGATTGGCGTTCTGGAGAGGAGCTTCGAAAGGGTCGGTGGCATGTTGGACAGTCGGAGAAGGAAGGGGAAGGGGTGGCGCCCCGAAGAATCAGCTGTTGCGTCTGGGGATCACGAAGAACGAGGGCATCGTTATGACGGCTGGTAGGAAAAGGATCAGTTTCATGCCGCAGGAATATAATATCTAGGACAGGGTATGGAAATGGAGCTCTTGAGGGGATACCCACAGCACGATTTCGCGGCTGTCCCGCGATGAATATGGAACGAGGGACATTAGGAAGACGGGCGTTCAAACAACTGGAAATAGCATTTTGATAGGGATCTCTTGTCCTCGAGCCTGGGGCGCAGAGCAAGAAGATACCGCAAGTTGGTTGGCTTGCGACAATGCAATCTTTGTTTGTTTGTTTGTCGTTCCCGAGGCTCAAGGTCAAGCTTGCAACAGCTCGGAAAGCCTTCCCTGTTGCACCCCGCCTCCCTCGTGACACACACCTGGTGACCTCCACTTTACATAATATTCAAACTAAAGAATTGAGAAATAATCATCTCCTTCAATCCTTCAAAATCTATCAGCGTTGCAACTTAATTCGTGCCTTTCGGAACTTTCTCAATTCAAAGTACCTAGAGGTAGTAGTCACATTTTAGTTGACCAATCACCTGCTTGTCCTTTGAAGTTCGGTAGACTGACCCGTACTGACTCTTGAGCCAATTTTGGGTAGGAACTCAATATCCTAAGCACGAAACCGCCGTAGCATGCTATTCAAACAGGTGACAGGCTGAAAGCTCTTGTCCAGTATGGACAAAAGCACACTTAAGACCAACCTCCTTTGTTCATTCTGTGGGGCAAAGCTATTTAGGAGAATAAGGGTTAGCGAGTGATCAGTGAGTATGGAGAATCTCAAAATTCACGTTGAGTTTACTTAGTAGTTGAGGGGCAGCTATTGCAGGTAGCTAAGGCTTAGCATGAAAGGTTTATGTTTGATTACTGGCCAGGTTTCACAGATAGGCACGTGTACTTCACAAAAAGATCAAAAGAATGCTAATGAATACTATTCGCGCCTAGGAAACTTTTCAAAACCCAACTGCAGACAACTCAGATATTAATCCACTCCACGCCCCTATAATCCAAATTAACCCCCAAGAAATAAAGGAAATAAAACGATGTTGCTAAGACATGTTTGCAAAGCAAGAAAACACCAATATCTTATTTCTCTCCCTCATCACCCCCTCTTGGGCTCCTGTCGCGTTACCCTCTTGCTCGGACTCGTAAGAGGCACCTCACTCTCCTCCTGCTGCTGCTCAACACCAAATCCATCCTCAGCTTCCTTGATAGCAGCATTGCGGCGCGGTCTGCCAGGGGCTCTCTTGGGCGTCTTCGGCGCTGGTCCGTCTTCAGCTCCGGGCGTGGCAGACGCCACACGCTTCCTCTTGGTGGCTGTGGTAGGTGGAGCTGGCGTCGCGCTGGCCCCACGTGTATTCCTGACTTTCCGCGGCTGTTTCGTGGCAGGTGAGATCTCCTTTACAGCTGTGCTATCGGAATCCTCTTCCTCTTCTTCCTCTTCTTCTCCGTCCTTCGTTTCATGCTCCTTGTCCTTCTGAAGGCTGTCGAAAATGTCTTTTATCGACTTCCGGATAGTTGCAGCCCGCTTGTCTGGAGGAACGTTCTTGAGAATGGCGTTGGTTCCTTTGATAACCCGCTCTAGGGCCTGATTGTATGAATCCTTGCTACTACTGCTACTGCTGCCCCGAGGTAGATTCGCACGCCCGACGTCAAGCTCTTTTTGCAGGGCTTTTTTGATCTCCGTTTGGGTTTTCGCATCATCTAGCGGATCGTGATCGTTCCAGAGATCGCCAGCACCACTTATTTGCTGCTTCGTGGAATTCAGCTCGTCCTGGAGTTGTTTGTAATCTTGTCGAAGACTTGCAATTTCCTTTTCTTTGGTATCAAGTTGCCGTTGAAAGTGATGTTGTACATGGTTGTTGGTAGTGCCACTGCCTGATTGCCCTTCTCTCATTTCCAAGACTGTTTCTCTTATGTCGCAGTCATTTTCTTTTATTGTCAACTCTCTCTGTCTCTTGTCCAGGGAATCCTTATAGGCATAGTTTCTTGCCTTTGCTTCGGCCAATTCTACAGTCATTCTTTGGAAAGCCAGTTCTGTCACAGAAAATCATCAGTTAGTTATCTGTCAATATGGGTAGATACAAGCAGTGACTTCTCAGAGCTATACAGACTGCAGTCTTTAAAGTTATCGAGACTGCATAGAAAATACGACGTAGAAAATATGATGACATACCTCTTTGAATTTTCTGATTGGTATCCTTGGGTCCTGCATCATGGTTGAAACATGTCTGCTTATGATATGCGACGCCGAGGGCGTCCATAACCGCAAGATTAACTCCACATCTGGAGCAAAACTTCCTGTCGAATCCACCAGGTGTCTTGCAATGGGACCTGTGCTTAGCCACACCAGTTTCGCTCAACTCAGTGATTTCCAGCCCGCAAACATCGCACCAGGCCCCTCGACCAAGGCGACAGTATCTCCGGTGATCTATTTCCTCTTTATGAGAACGTACTGATCTATTTTTGCCACATGTATCGCAGAAGATTGGGTTTTCAGCGGTGAGGGCCCTATCTGGCTTCAGGATGCACTCTTGGTGATGGTGATCGATCTCGACTTGGTCGCAGCTCTTAAGATGAAGACCACATCGATCGCAAAACTCTAGAACTCCTGGCGTGTGCTCAGCCATGTGATACAATATGGCTTTCGTGTTTCCCAGGTCGTCCAACTGTATATCACAGACTGGGCAGTGAAGGCTGTCCCAAAATGTTCTCGCTACCTCGCTATCTGCAACGCCAGCGTGGGTGCTCAAGTGCTGCTTCCTTTCATCAGGGATCCACAGCGACCACTGTTCTGTCTCGCATATGGGGCAACTGCCAGCGGATTGTATTTGCTGGATGTGTTTGTTAAAATGATCACGAGTTTCGTCCGTTCTGTATTTTGCGATGTTCGTATCGCAGATGGGGCAGGCCGTCTCTCGTTCGAGCACTTGATTTTGCAGGTATTTCTTCTCATCGAGTGCCCGGGAGATGTCTGTTGGGGTAATTCGTTCAAAAAATATTGACGGCAAAGCATCAGTGATTCGATGGTCGATCTCTCTACTCTGCCCATAGATGGGTGCTTGGGGCAGGTGGCCAGGCTCGACCACAGGCTGATCAACAAGGAACGAGCGTATTTGGCGACTATTCTCAAAATTATGCTTCTCCGACCAATCCTTGTATTTTTCGGTCTTGACTGGAGCTGCTCGCGGTGCGATTATTCTCGGTTTGTTGAATTTGGGGCCTCGTGAACCAGAAGGCCTAGTAGTCTGGGCAGGTTTGTAAACATGAGGATTAGGAGCCTTTGCTGCTATACCCCACGCTGTACCATCAAGGTCTAATTATATGCATTAGCAGCTATTACAAAACGGAGGGTAGAAACTCACTGTGAGCGATCGGATTTACCTGATCGAGGAGCTTCACTTCAAGCTTAGAACCGTGAAACCAATCATAAACATGCATTCGCCATTCGGCATCCGGGTCGGCCACATTATTACCATCCAAAATATCTCTATCAACCACATGAATATGAAACCTCAGCTTATCGTGCGTGTCCACAATAGCAAATGAATTTTCGCCGACGTAGCCAAGTTGGCTCAACACATCATCTTGGAAATTAGACAGCTTACTACCGTGAGCGGGGTGCCAATCGGCATTGCCATTGCCATCTTCGGCTCCGAAGACCTCGAATGTCTCCCATTCGGGACGAAACCATACACAATTGGTACCCTGCGGGTCCTTAGCAAATAAGTCCTTCAGAGCATTTATTGCCTTGGCCTTAGGTTTGAGAGCAATGACCACTGGCTTTTCACTCTCAATCGCCAGTTCTTCCTCGACTTCACGTGAACGAGCTTGCTTCCATACTCGAACATTGGTAGGCATCGAGGCAAGCTGGGTTGCTGCCAGATCCACGATTGCATGGTATATTCGGTTAAAATCACCCTCGTTTGCCTTTCCTGAGTGTTCACTCCCAACGAGCCGTATGCCTGTGCGGATGGTCGCTCCATCATCATCATCGCCATCCGATGGCTCGAGTTTCACATCATAGAGCGTCTCCCCGGAAGCTTGTACGTCAGCCCATAGCTCTTTAGTCGCTTCCATTCCGCCCCAGCCAATAGAGAACCCCCCAACACGAATGTTCTGTGCTGGAGTATCGAACTTGTGGCCTTTTGCTGCTTTAGCTTTGCTAGCGGGGAACAGCACTTGCATGGCATCTGTAAACCCTTTTTGACATTGATTTATTCCATATTCCGGAGATGCGCCTGCTGGAATCTTCCAATAAGCTGTGCTTAAGGACTCCCTCTCAAGTTTGATGACATGTTTCCATGTCTCATCAGGCTCCAGACTCAAAGGCACCGGCTGGTCATTGAATCGAAGGAAGACTGCGCCCTCCGTGGTTGATGATGGCTTAAGTAATTTTGATATGTTCTGATCGAAAAAATGTTTATCATATGTTGATGCGTCAACCTTCATTGATCCCGACTGACCAAGGGCAACATCAACAGTGAAAGCCCAGTTTGGACCTTGTTTCAAGCCGAGTAGCTGACGCGCTGTCTGAAGAAAAGAAGTCGCGTTGATGCTGGTCGAAACTTTACCCCTATATCCGCACACAACCGCTCTCTCGTCTACCAGTGTCGCTTGCTCCACTTTCGTACGCGCTTTACGGACGGCGACTTTCCATTTCTCGGCGCCATCACAAAGATAGGGTCGTATGTTGTCAAAAGTCTTGTTGAGCGTTGCCTTTGTAACAGTATGAGTATCATAGGCTTTGCTTGGGTTGGTCTTCTCATTTGAGTGATAAAGGTCAACATGGAAAGTCCAATGGGCTTCATCCTCATCCAAGTCTAGTAGTTGCAGAGCTTCACGCAGGAAAGCCTCGACATGATTTTCCACAAACGTCACATCCCACGTGCCATCTGAGTACTGTGTGAACAATGGCCAGTTGTAATACTCCCCTGGAACTGGCGGATCTGGCTCTTTCTCTGGTGCTGGTGTTTTCTTGAGTGGCGGCGGTGCAGCAGTAGTCGATTTCACTGGAGATGTAGTCTTCGCTAGTTCAGCCTTCTTTTTCGGCGACTTTTTCGGCGACGGAGCTTTTGTAGCAGTGGTGTTGGGATTCTGAAAGGGGTGCGTGGGTATGGGTCGTGAGATCTTCGTGGCCTCCGAAGTGGAATCCCCTGTCGCTTGCTTCGTTGGTTGTGTGGCTTTGACGCTATCAACCGTTGGTAATGTGAAAGTTGCGGGTGCCGATACGCCTGGTGGTCGTACGTGGTTGACCACCAGGGCCCAGTCCGAATAAGCATTGCAGAGTCGGGACTTGAGCCAGGTGTCCCACACATGTTGACCGTTGCCTTTCATCACAGTGAAGGTCCTCTTAAAATTCTTTAATGCACTGCCCTTGTTCGATTCTTGGTTGTCGTATTGATCAACCACGAACTCCCAATCCTTATTTTTTTCTAAGCCTAATAGCTTCAATGCCTGCTCTTGAAATATGGCATAATCATCTTCAATCTTCCTAGGACATGTTAATCTTGAGCCATTGGGCCCATACAAGTAGATCGTAGGTCTGCCAGGCCCTGCACCACTACGCATATGGACGCCACCACCGTGTTGGGGAAAAGGTAACGGTGTGGGGACAGGCTTTGGTTGTCCGTTTATATGCTGCGGCTTAATTCTCGGCCCTGCTTTCGTCAGTTTGTAATAGTCCGGATTAGGAATAATCAAAATTACTGCGCAGCATAGGAAATCCATAGCTCCTGTCACCATATACATCTAAAAATTCCAACGGTTTCTCTGAAAACATGATTCTTTGAATGCTGGGAAGATCCTCTGGTGTATCCTCCTCATCATCTTCGTCCTCAATGCCTGCATTAAAAACGTTGTTGAGCGTCATGGCCTCAATCGGAAGGCCAAAATACAGCATTGCCAATTTTGTCGTTAAATTGTTTTTCTCTCCATAAAAAGCTCCGCCAGGTGCCAAAGCCTCAGTGTACCTTTGCCCATTCTCCTTCTGGATTTCGAGAACTATACTGTCTCGATGGGGAGGCTTGAGTAAAAGCTGCTGTGGTTCTTCAAAGTATTCGGTCACAACATCCAGCACCGAGCTAGCTTCAAGCTTTTTGTGGATTTCAGCCCGGATCGATTTATACTCGTCATCCGTGGGTTTGATATTGATGTTCCACTTGAGTTTTCGATTGGGGTCTTTCAGGGCTGCTTCTGCCTCCTGCTCGTGCTTACTGTCGAAATATTCGTCCACGAGCTTGGCTGTCCTCTGTTGAATCTCAATTGCGCTGGGTGGCGGCGGGGAAGCAACAAGTGGGCTTCGATCTGGACTTGGACTTGAACTTTGATCTGGGGGTGATTTTTCCTTGGGAGGATCTTTACTGGATGGAGATAAGAAGTTGCGAAATGTTCTTCCAAGTTTGGAGTGTTGCTTCTTGGGCTCTGGCGTAGAGAGGTCATCCTCAGCAGGCCGTTTGAACCCACCGGCACCAAGTTCTTTCGCCATGATCGCTGGTGAAAACAGAGAGAAAACTTTGATTGGGGAAAATATGAAGGGGCCAGAAAGAGAAGAGTAAACCGGCGGGCTGCATTCTTAGAATGTCAAGGGTTGACGTGGAAATTGGAATACATTCCTGAAAAACCACTCGAAGTTTTCGGACCATTGGCCAGACATTCGCCTCCAAATGTGGAAGCATCGCCCTCTTTTGATAATTGAAGTCTCGCGAATCTGTAAATGGGATACGTATACATGATGGGATCTTGAGATTGCAACTTTCGCAAAACCGTTCGAGTTGGTCAAGCTTTTTTGAGCATCCCGAAGTTGGTGGCCTCATTCCAGTGTGGGGGACCTTCGGGATTATGTTTCAGATCTTAATGCAACGAACACCAATATCGGTCGGGGTTTTGGTGAGCTAAGATGCAGTAAGGAGGCTGTTGCGCTGCTTGTCGGCGAATTGTCGCAAGAAACATCACAAAGCTGTCAAAATCACGTGATAGACACTATCCGCCTCGAAGATTATTAGCCGTCTTAACGTCTCCCCGCTTTATCTATACCCAGTGGGCGGCCTCAGGCCAACGGGTATATGAAATGATACCGAATAGTTCATGATCCATATTATCATACACGACTTAGTTGATCCTCCCGAGACTTCGTCGGTTGTGCGCCACCTTAGGAGAGCAAAATCTTCCCTCAATACCAATTGTGTCCTTTTTCTCCCATTTTCACATTCTCTGGATTCAGAGAAAGCATCCTCTGACCTGGAATAGCAACTCCAGATTGAGCCTCAAAGGTTCCTGAAATCCCTCTCCTCCCGATGGTAGCGAAGGAGTCGTAATCCGTCTCCCGATTGCAAGCAAACCATTCCCCTGCTAGGGGTGTGGTCCCATCCCCCAAGTCGCTCCATCTCGTGACAACAATCGATTGCTTGAACTTATTGACCGGATCGTTCTTGTCCTCTTCAAACCTGACTTCGATGAGGTATTCCGTTGGACAATCGGGACATCTCCGCATGGGTCGGCATTTCCCGCACAAACTGACAATAGCATTTACATGACGCATAGCATTATTGATCTGCGGTCCAGTGCGCAGCTGTTGTGCTATTGTTTCTTTCGGCTTCGGTATGTGACCCAATGCACATTTGCAGTTGTTCATCAGCTCACCATCTCTCCAGTGAGCGCAAGCAGAAAAGTACGGAAAGTAATCTTCTCGGGAGTACAGGAGGTGCCGCAAGCCACTTGGTGGAAGAGCTGGCTCAGCAAAACTCTTGCTAACAATTCGAAGTAACAAATGGCCCTTGTCGATGTAGTATCTTGACTGATGGGACCATTCGCTCTCGCGGCATTTCCAGCGTCGACTAAGGGACTCTGGAGGAATTCCATAGTCAGGTCCGTAGCGATGAGCTCGCATAACGAGTTGAACGAATGTAAATGGAAGAGTATGACCTGGAGTCAGGCGCATCCGTAATGGGATTTGGGTTGGTTCTGAAGCCCAGGGGCAGATGAAGAGAGGATTCATGGTTGCGGTAGCTCTCAGTCGCTCCTGTCCCTTTTGAACTCTGCGGTGGTAAGTTATGCATCTGAAACAGAACAGGTGATCCGGAAGTTGGCTGTCCAAGGAAACCAAAAATTCGGACTTGAACTGTTCATTTTCAGGATGATTGAGGGCAATCCAGGCTTCGGGTCCAAGCCGATATCGAAGCGTTTTACTTGCGAAGGCAAGACTAGCGACACAAGACGGTGGCAAGTGACTACACACTCGAAGCCATAGTACATCAGATAGACTAGCTACCCTGCGATCCCCTGCTCTTGTGTCGGTGTCTAGCCTCTGCGGATCTAGCCTAGAGACAGATTTGAGCGAGTCGAACGAGCCTTGATGGCCCAAGCCATGAATCAAGGCGGTATAATCTTGACGTTCTCCAGTTTGGGTGTCAACAGTTGGAAAAGATTCATATTGAGGTTGGGCATTGGTCCGAATGGAAGAGGTGGAGGGGAAATCTTTCAATGATGAATCCTTCGAAACGGCAGCTTCTCTGAGGTTGACGGTAGACTTTTTCATCAACCGTCTCCCGGACTGCTTTGGTTTTAGCGCAGTCGCAAGACGTGACCCAAGACTTGATTTCCTCGGAGGATTATCGTCCATCTTTAAAATTACAAAGTCTGAGGGATTGAAAAGAAAAGTCGTGTTTTGATGAGAGGGAGGACTGGGCTGGGCTGGGGAGCAAGGCCAGCACGGAACAAATTTCAACCGCGGATTTTTTAAAGAGGCTGATACGCAAAATGACTATGTAAACACGTATTTGCAAAGAAACAAAATGCCTTTCAAGCTGGGGAGATTCTCAATCACTAGATTATGTTATGTTGACGGATGACGATGTTTATAGTTCCACCGGACGTTCCGTGGCCATCGTGCCTGCATCCCAAAAGGGGTGTCTCTCGATCACATCAGCCTCGGGAACTCATGTGGTCTGAAAACCAACCACACCACATCACAGCCACTCTATTGCATGTACCGCGTTGTTGTCGTCCGCAGAATCGACGCATGAGACAACGTTCAATCGTTGATCCAAGTTGGCATGCCACAGAAGAGGACAGAGGGCCTCACCGATAGCTCTGGGCGCGTCGAATATAATATCTCTCTCTGCTGGCCAGAAATGATGTTACTCAGAGACGTAAGGTAGGCTATACGAAGTACAGTTCGGGGGAAATTGGCCATTCTATGTTTTCTTCCTGCCACATACATTACTACGACTGTCGCTGTTGACTCTTCTCGGGTTCTTTCCACACATTACCAAGATATCATATGCTCTGCTAACACCCACAAGGCACGATGCCCGGGACCGAAAACCTCGATCCTGTCTGTTACGTCGGTCTTCTCTTGGGCAATGGCTTTAAATATACATCAGCTATAAATTCCCAAGGCGGCCAAGATCCAACCCTCCGTTATCACTCGAATACGCAACACTGTGATGTTACAACCTGGACACCTTGGACAGATGGCGCAGGTATTAAGTACAAGATACTGGCTCGATGAGTGAGGCAAGGGAGAAGTCCACAATAAGATGTTTCGAGTGTCATAGTGTTGACGGAAATGGGAGGAGTCGAGCTGGAAAAGCAAACTGCGACGCTGGAGATGGCTTCAAGAAGGTAATGATTTTAAAAACCTAGGTGGGTCTTGGGCTTGAAAACCCAAGTTGATACTCGGATGAGAAAACACGAGGACAGACAGCAGGAGGGCTTCTTAAATGCGAAGTACTGCTGATGACAGAATCTGCCTTCTGATAAGTCTACAGAATGGCTTGACCTGATCCACGTCTGTTCGTTACATCCTAGCATCTTCCTGATCCGCAACTACCTCCCTCATGACTAGCGCATTTGAACCTAGTAGCACATTATTATCTTTGGGGCTTTTCCTCACGCCACAAGGCCGCGAAATGGGACGAATAATCACCCACCAACTTTGCGACTTCATCCCAGAATTCCTTGTTTCCACGCCATATCTTTGGTCCCTCCTGTGTAGCTTGTGTAGCCTCCGCTGGCTCGTTATCGATATTGCTATTGCCGTCGCTGTCTATATACCCCAGCCGAATTCGGGGCCCTCGATTGATAGGCTTCTGCTTCTTCATCACGTTGGCTCTTGCATTCCACTGTCCCATCTGGTAGTATACCGTCTTGCGTTCGCTATCATGCATACCATATATGCATCTCGGCCCTGTTACCCTCCAGCTTTCAGCACGTATCTAATGTTCTCCTTTCGTTTTGGCGTGCGGAACCAATGTAACAGCGTATAAACTGAGCTCTTGGAGCGGATTGTTGTCCAGTCGTTGTCCTGTTTGGTCTAGTCTTTGGCGCTGCAATGCCGAATACGCGGTTGACTAGACTTCCATAATGCCCTTCGGGCATGCCAAATATCTTTCTCCTGAGATACGAGCCAGTGTTCGCCAACGCCTGGTCATTCTCTCGCCAGTCTAGTATTTCACCTTGTATGGCCCACAGCAGCCCAACGTCAAGCTGGATGATGTCCAGACTTGCGATATTGATCTGCAAGAGGTGTGATGAGGTTTTCATATTGTCCGGCTCAATGCGTCAAATGCTGGTGTAAAGCTCTATCGTATCCTGTGGCACACTCTCGAGGATATCGTGCAAATCGGGCATGCTTTGTCCGTCCATCAGGTATTGCACTAGGGATCAAACAACGGCAGCAACTTAAAGAAACACAGCCGAAGCCTTCTCGGCAATATCTTCGACGAGCTTCGCGGTCATTATCTGGGAGATTGATCTTCTCTCGTGGATCAAGGTTGTCGGGAATGAAGCCCACCACGTCTCCTTGTGTGAGATTTTGCATGGTGAGTGAAGGACTCTGGGCTAAAGACCCTGCACATTATGTCCATGGTTGACCTGACTACGCGAATTTGGATGATGAAGGCAATGATATCGGCGTGGTTCTCCCCGAGTTCGTCTAGTCCATCGAAGAATATTGCTAACTTGAAAATCCTATCGCTGCCGCAGCCACGAGAGAAAGTCCCAAGCAACTCTTCCCTCGTCCATGGAGGCAGTTTGGATAAAGTACTACCAAGAACACTATATATCGCCCAAAGCCGCCGGGCAACCGTGGGAAAACGAAGAGACCGCTGTTTTCGTAAGAGTTCATGCAGCATAGTCATCCTCCCAGTCCTCGATTCTTGAGTTGGATTGAACCTGCGCCTCAGAATTAGGAGCCTATCCATAAGGACTCAAGTTGGCCAGCCCCTCGTCTCAGATGGCTGCCTACTAAGGGGGCGTCAGGATGTGTACTCATCTGCGCGGACTTTCCCGAGCTAGGATTTCTGGTGATCCAGTAGATGGAGTGCATATCAACCTCATCCACGCTGAAATACAACCAAGGTGTCGTCTGGCTCATGCAAGAAGAGCCAGCGGAGCGTGGCTTCTCGAGTTGTTGGGACCGTTGTACTATGATCATTTGTGCTTGCAAATATCAGGCTTTTGAGAATGTTCCTCGACCTGACGATCTCATAGACTGACTTTGAGCAAGTGAAGAGAGTAGGGTGGGGTTCTTTCTTCAAAAAATGAGAGATGGTATGAAACGATTGTTTGGCTCTGGCATCGAAGATTGTTTTGTATAGTATAGATCTGGTGGATTCAAGATTCAAAGTTCGGAATGTCATTTACAAGTGACAGTGTCGCATATCTACCAATAAATAATCATCCAGAGAAGATATTCTCGGTTATTCTTTTTCGTATGCAAACCCTCACCATTTCAAATGGGCAACCGTTTCAAATCCATCGCACTCTCTTACAAGCGTCACCGTGGCCTTCTTATCATATACATTGCACTCAAGCGCTTTCATAACCACTTTCCGATCGTCCTTCACCCACCCCTCCTCATCAACCCCGCCATTTGTCTCCTCCACATCCCTGAAGAATTTCCCAATGACCATCGCAGCAACAGCATCATAGACGCCCTCTTTGCGCCCCCGACAGGCTTCTATCACCCTAAGCGCACGCGCCCTCGTTGGAGAGTGTCTACACATTGCCGAAATCTGGCTCAAAGGACATATAATACCCAGGTCGAAGCGGTATATAGTGAGAGATTTGCTGAAGCCGATATGGGGGGCCACGAGCTCACAGAGCTCGACTTGTTTTTGGAATTCGGGCAGGTGTGCGTCGTATGATGTGCCCAGCGGTAAGCAGGCTCTGGATACGAGGACGCGGTTGAAGCTCGCATGGAGCTTCATCAGCGAACACTGCAGATAGCCTTGTGATGGTGCTTCTCCCTTCCTTGGGGGCCGACAAGAAGGGTCTGCGAATATGGGCTCGGCGGCTGATTCCCAGCGCCGTATGTCGTCGATGTATCGGTCTTGTTCGGCGAAGATCTGATCTGGGATGTCTAATGCGGAGCTAGGAGCTGGAGGTGCTAAAGACATGAAAGAGGCGAAGGGGTTGGCTTCGCCGGTTGAGAAGGAAATATTCTTCCAAGCCGGACCTAAGATATTGGCGATGGTTGAGTTGGCGCTCGCTGCTGGTGCTGGTGCTGTAGCGATGAAATGGAGATTCCGCCGCATGATAAATTCCCACCAAGCCCTGCAATCAAGCAAGGACTCGAACTCCTCCGGCATCAGAGGGACAGCGTTATTGATGGCGTCTTTGAGACCTATATGTATCTCGGCGGGTCTTTCATCAACAAACATCAGCGCTTGTATATCCAAGCCTGAAAACGCAGACAGTAGGTCCTCCTGCATGCTTTTTTTCTTGATCGTAAGTGGCGATACTGCACATGCCTGGGGCTTGGTTACACTTGCGCTCCATTGCTGGTACAATACCGATACTAAACTCGCTGCATGCATACTTGCAGCCGCCTGGTGCCCTTGCATGCTCTCAAAGGAAGAGACTAGTAAGCAGGCCACGACAGCGTTGGGTATATCGTCTAAGCGCAACTCTTCACGCATTCCTTTCAATGCTTTCCCGTATGCCTTAAAAGCGTATATCTGATGCGAATTGCTCAATGCTGGCGCCTCCGCCTCGCTATACGATTTACTCAATGCCCCGAGCGCAATAATCGCATGCTTGATATAGGGCTGCATCTCGCCGGCGTGTGGAATCAGACGGTCCCACACCGCCGTCTTAAACGTGAACGGATCTTGCATCTGAGACGCTATCTCATCCAAGTAGAAGCGGAAGTAGCGGTTCTCGGTCTCGTCTGAGAAGCGGGGAGCAAGGAACGACGGCTCGATTGCTATTGCCTCTTGTGACGAGCCTGCGGATAGCTTGGGAACTAACCGACGTATTAGCATAGTAAAAAGCTAGATCTTGGGACAGAGCCTAGGAGCCTAGGAGCTATCTCGGGAGCTTACATATAGGCTCCTGAAACAGCTCCGAGCTCCTCAGCTCCCATAGAGGAAAACAGCTTTTTTATATGAGAATAAGCTCACCTATGGGCCTGGTGTTTGGGGGGAGGAAACTGTTCTTGGACGTATAGCCTGCGCAGGGAATGTCGAGTTTACGGCAACGATAACACCCAGGCTTGCCCTCGTCGCATTTCACTCTTCGTTTTCTAGATTCGGTTCAGCCTAATGTTCGCCTGCGGTCTCGTGAGTCGTGTGATCCGGGACACATACCTGCAAGTGAGACATCCAGTTTTCGACTTCGGGGCCAGCTTTTTCCGCCTCTTCTTCTCTTTCTCTTCATTCCATCCTGTTGCATATCTAGCAGGAAGCGTTGGTGGAGGGTCGAGGAGAGTGAGAGCACGTGAATCTGTAGCTGCGATGTCGGGAGCGTCGGTACTCATTGTTACTATAGGAAAGCTTTGTGGAAGAATGGCTTGCTAGGAATAGGTATTTGTGGTCCAGACTCAGTTTTATGATCAAACTTCATGACTACAATCATCCATCTGGTGTTGACGATTAAGTAGCATACTTCGTATATTCAAAGGCTGAGGCTTGGATAGCTCCGGATATAACATGATTGTTTTGGTCTAGCTTCTGAGCTATGGACTGGCGGTACGAGTACCGAGAGGCTAGGGGTCAGCCCAAAGGGGCAGATTCTCGCAGTGGCGGAAATGACGAAACCAAATACGGAAATTTCCTAAAAAAGTACCGTGTATATCTTCAATATCATAGCAGAATATCTATCATTTTAGTTGTATTTATTTTATATGATTATAAATCGTTGGCAAGCATCTCAAGTCCATTTTTATTTGACCAACCTAATAGTGGATCGGCAAATAATGTTGCTGCCTTGAATCCCATATCCAAGGTACCAGCTAACGAAAAACCCAAATAGTTTCTTTTAATTTTAATCACCTTATAATTAGAACCACTCGATTTTCACAGCCTACTATGCACAATCCTACGGAGGTACCAATGTTCCTCGAGGATTCTGCTAGAGAATAGCAGATAGAAAGACCGCGTGTTCAAGTTATCGCAAAAGAATTACTACTTACGGAGTAAGGGCGTCCGGCGACCGTGCCCTGTGGAGTTATAAGCATACGTTTTATGCTTATATAGAGGATACTATATTTAATCAGTCTTTCCGGCCGGCGGCCGGTTTACAAAGCGTATTACTAAGTATACTTTATATATAAATACAGATGCCGATAGTGGTTATATCCGTTAGGGACAACACCCTCCGTCGTTTATACGCCTAATCCAATCCCGATCTGAGTTTATACCTATGCTCGCACTCAAAGTAGACAGAAAAAGCAGCATCGGATATAATAAAGTATAGAGTAGGACACCGCAATTAGGGGATAGATATTTACGAAAATATTATTAAATTCAGGAATCGATTATGAATAGATGAAAATAACCTTGTGAAATTCATATATTAATAGTGATTATATAAGCAGAGACTAAGCCTAATATGGATGATCTAAGCCTAATCTGGACGCTATGAGAACTATCTTAGGTAAATCCTTATCTGCAAAATAATATTTTATAATTCAAGTATAAAAAGCTACTAAAATCCTATAAACCAGGCCTAATTTCACCCACTTAATTATACCTAGGTACTCTGCCCCTATGTGACTAATTAATAGATACGGTAAGAATTATTAAATTCAGGAATTTAATTCGTAAATATCATTAAATTCGATACGGAATTCAAGGGTGCCGATACTCTAACCGCAATACTCCGTTGTTACTCCGTATAACAAGTGCCGCTTTATATCCCGGCACGTACCATGCTTACCATGCTTACCTTATTTATGCTTAAGTCTTCCTATCCAGGCTATCCTATTCTATCCTAGCCGAGGTCAATCGGCTCAATCCGCACCGCATCCCCCGGAAAACTCAATACCGTAGCTTAGGTTCGTATATCCTCACTAACACAGTAAGCACCAACGAGCACCATACTCAGTAAGGTAAACAGGAAGTTTACATAAACTTGCAGCTAGTAATTTAACTACTAGCTAACATTGATGCGGCTGAAATCCCGTTTTAACTAACTGACTAACTTCTTTCTTTCTACCCAATCCAATCATCAGATGAACGAACGTAACATAGTCCGTATAAGGCATGCTGTAAGGTAAGCTCGGCCTGGAAATCCTCCGTACGAGACGTGCTCGCCCTCGCAGCCATGGGCTGAAAATTGGTATACGGAGTATTAGTGCGCAGGCCACGCCACAACCGGAATCCTTTCGTCTGTTCAATTAATCGTCTGGTGGTACTAAATGGGCTTAGCACGCCCCACCAGACCTTCGTATCCACTCAGGTCTGGGACAGCGATATGTCAAAAGGACAGCGATATGTCAATTTATTATATTACACGCTATAGAAAATCAATAAAATTAATTCCTCTTCATGGAATATTAATGTTTATAAAACCATCAATTCAGATTAGACAGATTTTATTTTATGTGTGGTTTAATAGAGTTATGACATAGACCCGCTTTTAATTACTATGTGAAAAATAAATTGACATATCGCTGGTTTTTTGACATATCGGTGTCCCAGACCTGAGTGGATACGAAGGTCTGGTGGGGCGTGCTAAGCCCATTTAGTACCACCAGACGATTAAGCTTATTAATTCCTTCTTCCCTCCTTCCTTCGTCCTTCCTCTTCCTAATCGTCCATTTTAGCGCACTTCTTTCTACAACACCACGTTTAATATTTATTCTTATTCTTATTATAATGGCTCGAATTACATCTACTCTGGAGTATGCTATACAGATCTCGTGCTCGTGTCCGCTACTCGATACGATGCTCCCCACCACACGCTTTCCCGGCTTCCTAAAGATAGAAAGCAGCTCAGATCCGACGGCTCCGATCCGGATATACGGTAGACTCGTTCTAACGTTTGTATACCTCCGTACGGAGTATAGCTAAACCCAAAGATCTTATATCCACATCCACATCTACCTACTCCGTATATCCACATCCACACCATCCCAACCCAGCAATTCCTCACAACTCAAGCTTAAGCTCAAGCCTAACTCTACTCCATACAAGCATAACTACTTCCTACATCCTACACATAACCAACCACGAATCCATCTTCGATACTTGCATCCTACATATCCCAACAAGCCCCAGAGCCAAACCAAACCATAAAAATGATTCAGAAGCAGGTCTAGGAACGTGGCTCTTATCCTATCCCACTCTACTATACTGCCGTTAATTTGACCCCGGACATACTACTAAATGTAACATCTACCTATACCTCCACTCGATCTGCTGCGCCTGCCGGAATCTTAATGTCGGTATATAGTATATAGTACAAGGACAAGGAATATAGAGATAGAGGTTGGGTGTATTTACGTTTACCTTCACTTAGTGTAATAAAGGGGCTCTATAGAGCGAGAAACTCCGGGGCTGGGAGTATGGGGAGATGGGAGTATGGTGCTATGGTAGTGAGTGGGGTCTAGACAGCTATGGAGAAGATTGCAAATAAGGTGTGACTCCGTTTGAGTGCATGTATGTATGCATGCAGCATGCATATATTTCTGGAGTATAATGGCAGTTATAACACGCATGATCGAGATTCGATAGAAGGAAAGAAGGAAAGAAGGAAAGAAGGAAAGAAGGAAAGAAGGGCACCGCTCTATCGCTACTTAGCGTTCTATACAAAGCAAAGCAGAGCACATCGAATCTATGTTTATGACAAGAAGGCGGGGTAGTGGTGGTTACAGGTCAAGCAATAACGGGTAACAGAGTAAGAATATTAGGATTTCATTTCTAATCCAATCTTTCTGCAAGACTAAACGAAAGTCGGGTATCTACTATTTGTCTATCCAGGACCAGCATATATAACCACCGACTCCACAACCATATCCGCCCTATGCCGCAATATCTGTGATTAAGCAATAGTATCTTCCGCCTCCCGCTTCTCCCGCTTATGTAGATGGACATTCGTCCCGATATCCACCGCATCTACATTCCCGAAATCCTTCTCGTGGCCATGATTATGCACACCCGTGCTCTCCACATCGCTCGATACCCCGCCATCGATGACATCATGTCCGTACGTGGTTTCCGTGACAAAGGCCTCGGGACTGGGGAAGATGTAGCTGAGAGAGACGTAGACGACGATACTAGTCACGAACCCAAAGAGCCAATCAAACGTATACAGATGCCGAGCGCCCTGGCTGATGTGCACTGGATTCTTTTGTGTAGCATCAGCTGGCGTGCCGATGGAATAGCCGAGGCCTGGCAGGTTGGGCGAGACGGCGATGAGGAGCGCGAGGAGCGCGCGCCAGTTGATGCCGTTCCAGAAGTGGTACCGGCCGTGCGGGTTGTAGAGGGCGGGGACGTCGATGTTTTGTCTCTTGACCAGCCAGAAGTCCGAGGCCAGAATGCCTGAGATGGGGGCGAGGAAGACGGCGTAGCCGCTCATGAAGGCGAGAAAGGTTGTGGCGGAGTTGAGGATTTTCCAGGGCACGATGACCCATCCCCCGACAATTGCGGCGATGATGCAGCCACGCTCGATGTTGACGTAGCGGGGACTGCCCAACGAATTAGCATAATAAAAAGCGAGCGGGTCTAAGTAGCTTAAGAGCTTGGGAGCTGTCTCAGGAGCCGGCATCCCACATACTGCGGAATATTTCTTTGGCTCCTGATACAGCTCTCGGCTCTGGAGCTCACACAGAAAATGTAGCTTTTGTGTATAGGAATTTCTTACAATAGCACGGTAAGATCGTTTGCGGCACTGATTGAGTTCGCGGTGATGTTGGTTCCTACTTGGGCAACATACCACGCCAAAGCGGCGAAAAAAGCGGCTGCTCTACCGCCATGACCCATATCCAGCCACTTTGCGATGATTTCGACGGGATTCCAGATCAGCTCTCCGTAGATGACCCCGGTCGCGGATGTTGTGACTATGCCTATCACTGCACAGAGGGTGAAGATGATAGGGAGGAAAGGCAATTGGATGAATTGGCCCTTGCTGCTGCGAGCATATCTCGAGAAATCGGGGATATTGCAAGCGAGCGTAGCCCACGACCCTGTGACAGATGACATGGAGCTTAGGAAGAGATATGCTTTTTGGCTTCCGCTGACGGTAGCTTTGAGAGCAAATATATTTCCAGAGCCTCCTGCCTTATGGACACACCATCCCATAGTTGCCAGCGCTGCGACGGGTGCTGCGACAAGCTTAATGACGAACAGGTATCGGAGCTTGGTTGGTGGGATGAGAAGGAGGGGAAGTTGAATAATCCAGAATAAGAAATAACTGTATTTGAATCAGCTCAAGTAGCATACATAAGGTTAGTTTAGCGTACCTGATCATTCCTTGAGTGGTAATTCCTTGATTTGCCCCGATATGGTTCGGAATATTGGCATAAGAGGGCCAGATTGCGGTTAACATGACTGTAATGCAAATAGCCCCGTTTGCACCTTGGATTCCCAGCCAGAACATAGCAAGAATCGACCGAGATACGATACAGAAATAAGCCAGATAGTATCCGAAGGAAGATCGAATGGCGACGGAGAAAGGGATGTGTAGTTTAGCACCAATTGCTCCGTTTAGGACCATAGGAATGGCTACACAACTTGTGCCAACTACAATCTTGGGGTATTGTTAGACAAGACACATTTTGAAGCCGCTCTGGAAACTTACAGCAGGAATTGCCTCCCTCCAACTCAGACCAACAGCAAGAATAGCAGAGGCTGTCTCCCATGTTCCCAAGTTACTGCAGACTTGTTAGCTTCTTCGTGGTGGATAGGAAAAGTAGCACCAGCTTATAATGTGCCATGTGGCGTGGGACATTAAAACTCTGATTCCCAGTTTCGATGCTCACATTGTATCAGTAGCCCAATAAGCCATCCAAGTCCACATTGTCCATGTCTGATTCTCCGGCTTCACTGGATCCATATCTTCATTTGTCCAAACATGATCCGGCGCGAGGGCCGACTTCTGCTTAGGCAATTGCCACGCCTTGATGGTAGTGCAGCGCTCCTTGAGCTGCTGCTTAGTCGGTACATAAGACAAGCTCGTGATGGGCTTCATCTTGAAAATTGACTCTCTCTTTGTACGGAGTACGCTCGAGTTACATCAAGCAAAGAAGAGGACGGGGAAGGATCAAATTATTATACCTAGATACCTTAGATATGGACCGATTATTACTACCGCAGTGACAAAGGAATAAATGGATAACAGATAAGAGAATGAGAGCTGTACGTACCAGGGCCAGCTGCCAAATCGAGATAGTGGCACAGCGCTAGCATGCCTTCCCGGTGTAACGGTACACGCAGCGAACACAAGTACAGAGGTACACTTGATACCGTACCGCACGATCAACGCATTGTAGACGAATCAAATAAGCACTACTTATCACGGCGGCGGGGACGTCGATGTCTGAGGTCGTTGGAAAGTTCGAGCTGGAGCCGTTGCGGTGGGTCACTGCTTGATTGTGCGGCCCACCTTATAGATAGACCCAGTTACAGAGTGGTCTAAAAGCCTTATCCCTTCGTCGTCCAATGTCCCAGCAGGGATCCCTTGGCGATTATATCGCTTAACTACTCGCGAATTTTCGTGTTTTACTTGTGAATCTTCGTGTTTTCACTTCTTTAAATTATAGATTCTACTAGCTTTTAAAGTATCCTTCTATAAACTATTAATTATATCTTTAATATAGAATTTCTTTCAACTAATAGTTAAATTACATTTATTGTCACGTGTGTAAAAGTAGGCTAAAGCACTAAGCGATACCTAACTAGGCCTAGGTTCCGCGCGGCCGCATGGAAAACCACTTTACGCGCCCCCTGTCTGGGACATTTGGACGACGAAGGGATAGTAAAAACTGGGGTTTATCTGCGGGCAAACGTACGCGAGAAGCCATTTCATTGGTGGCCTGCAGCCACATCCAGATGTACCATGCGTGTGTCTTCGGCATCCCCGCCGTTGGGAACCTTCGACGTCAGATTGATATTATTGATAGGGATATTGATAGGGACATGGATATGGATATCCATCTGCAGGTAAGATTTTAAGGAAGAGAAGAAGCTTGCACATGACCTCTGCATTAATAGTTACGGGTATACTTGTACCAAGCCAAGGTACACCATGTCTGCTGAGATGAGCTGAGATCTGACCTCAGAAACCAACCTTCATCAGACCTTCAAAAGCATTTGCGAATAGCCTCACACGCGTCCATCCATCGTCGTTCCCGTTGTACCCAAAACAGCCATCCTTTCCCTCCCGGACGCCTCATCCCGTGAGTTTGACGCCACGTCCAGAGCTCGATACTTCGTATATAAGCCACATAGATAACAAGATAACAAACATGTTACTTTTGTGAAAGTTTTGATGGAATATAGGCGGTCCCCGTGTGGCAAGTCATCGTCATCGTTCTCTACGGAGTACCTATCTTCATGAGTCGATCGTAAAGATATCGGCCGACCGGAGATGCTTTGTTACGAAGCACTGTACAAGCAGGAGAAAGATATATCAAGAACCAAGCCTCCCGTATTATACCTACCTACAGAGATCTAGATTCCATTCCAGAAACCTCTCCTCTGCCGTTTCGTCCATGAAGTTGCAGTTGCAGTCGCAGCTCATCCGACCGGGTCGTTCCGTCCATCTGAGATTCCCGGGTTGTTGGTGAAGGAAGCTCGTGCACGGCTGCATATCTTTTCCCCGACGAAATTTTACAAGGCTAATGAAGAAGCCATTCCTATCCAGTGTCCACACACAAAACCTTCAAGTCCAGTCGCACAAGTAAAAAGTTCACCCAAGTATTACCCATCCATTCAAAAAAAAACAAAGAGCGCCCTCTAATCTTTAAATACGCCAACTCTTCCATCCCAATCCACCTCCACCTCCACCTCCGCCACTTCCTTCCTTCCTCCCTCCACATCCGCCGCATCCATCCACGTCCACAGTCCACCTCTTTCCCACCTCGCAGCGCATCACCACACCACCATCCATCCACCCATCCACCCATCCACACCTCCCCAAAAAAAAACATCCTATTTTTAACCCTCCCCAACTCCCAATATCCTCATTCTCTCACCACCTCTTTTCTTTTGTTGCACTTCGCAGTCCACTTTCCCGGGAAACCTAGATCTTTTCAAACTTTTCCAGTAGTCACGTCCTCTTCAAAGCTGCGCTAGTTTTCCCGCGTGGGGCCAATAGGGAGATGTGTAGGTGGCTGGGTGGGGGTCATTCGTACAATAAATTTAGAATACCAGCATGTAAAGAAACGCATGGGAAAGTTTATTTGCCAGATACGAGAATGGTTGTTGCACTGGGAAAAGGCTGTTTGAGTAGTAGAGTAGATAATCTGCAAGAGCCAAGGTAATGCGACGGCGGGCAGGCTTGTATCGCCGCTACGCTATAATGTGCCAGGCGGCGTGAGACATTAAAAGAGAGGTTTGATTTGCATCATTGTTATACATTGCGTGCCCTCCGCATCTTCGCGATGCTAATAAGCTATGGGAATCGAGTTTAAAATTACACATCTAAATGCTTAAGCATCTTCATTATCAGAGAAATACTCAAACTCCCTCGGTACCTCAGCCTCCTCACCGCCCTCCTCATCCTCATCCACAGCTGTCAAGACCCCTGCTGCAGCCGCAGCCCCAGAGGCTTCACGACGGAGGTTAAAGGACTCGTTGCGCATATCCTCGAGTGTGGTGGGTGCAGATGCTTTCTCAATAGAAGCTTTCTTCAACTTCTCTTCGATGAGGACCTTCTCTTCGCCGGGCTGGGTGTCGATCATGAGAATTACGCCACCGGTTGGCTTCTTGACCGGCTTGTAGCGACCAGACGGGAAGCTTATGAATTTTAGCTGCGCGGGAAGCACGCGCGACATGTTCTCCATCTCATAGCCGACTTTCTCCTTCTCGAGCTTCTTCTTGGCGATTTCGGCGGGGCTGGAACCTTCCTTGTCAGATTCGGCTTTCTTGTCGTCCGACTTCCCATCCTTGTCCTTGCTTTCTTCGTCGACGTCCATCTTATCGCCGCCGGCAGGAGCATTGGTCTTAGGGGTTGTTGGGGTCTGATCGATGTCCATGCTCTCTCGTCGCTGGGCGCGCTCTTTCTTTTGAGCACGTCGCTTGGCCTGTGCGGTCGTGGAGAGAACGGCTGTGGCGATGAGGGTAGGAGCCTCATCAGTCTTAACCTCTTGCTCTGGTGGGTAGTCGAAGAGGCTTGGTCGAGTAGCACTGTGGAAATTGAAGCTTGGAATATCCAAGTCATGATCAAGACCAATCATCGAGGTAGGGATGAAACTCAATGAAAGGAAATGAGTAAATGGGAACCAGTACCAGTATTGGATGAAGACAGCCATTCCAACAATACCAGCCATGTTGAGGTTGCCGGTTTGAGTCTGCAAGCCAATCGTACAGTTACGCCCACCAGCATCGATAATACCCAAGGCCAGTGCACAACCAAATTTGGTCATAGCGTCTTCGTGGCGATCACCAACAATCTTCTTCAAGGTCTTGCGGATAGAGGCAACCTTTGGGTTCATGGCCTCGTTTTGCTGCACCATGATCATAGCAAGCGAGATCAATGCACCTTGGCGAACAAAGTCTGTAGGGTCCTTAATCATAGGCTCCAGCAGATCAATTGCCTCATCCAAACCAGTGCCTGCACACGAGATACCAAGAGCCATGGCAGCTCCGTACCGAACATGTGGGTTGTAAGATTCAGACAACAGCTCGACCATACGAGGAACACTGCCAGGCTTACGGAACAGGATAAATCCTAAGCTCATGACTGCGATTCTTCGGACATCATCGCTGACATCGCTAACAGCGACGTGAAGCAACTGTCGGACGGCTTTGTTGCTGCCTGTGCCACAGTATGCAAGAGCAACGGTCATGATACCACCGTAACGCAAAGTTGGGTCAGGGTCGTGTAGAAGACCTTCGATGAGTTGATCGGCGCCCTCCTGTCGACCATACATAATGAGAGCGATTCCTACTGCAAGACCTCGCACAATCTTCTCGTGCTGGGTCTCATGCGCATAAGTGATCATGTCGGCGACAGCCTTTTCGTTGCCAGTACCAAGCATGATAAGACCCATGGCAAGTCCAACAGCCTCACCATTCAAGGCCGAGTCGGTGTACAATACGCCCTTGAGGTTCTCGTAAATTGAGTCCGAGCCCGTAGCCATTCCTGCGATACCCAGTCCCAAAGCACCACCATGTTGGATGACTTCCTCTTGAGCTTCATTGAACTGATCCTTCAGATATCCGAGCGCATCAGCACCGTGATTGGCGTAGATCAAACCATAAGCATAGAGCGCACCACCTTGGCTGAAAATCGAGCCCCCGAGAGATCCACTGGGCTTGGGCAGATAAGGTTCGAGCAGCTTTTGACACTGGGTCAGATTGCCACGATGGATGACACCGAGAGCTGCAGTTGCAGAGAACTTTGACCAGTTTACAGCTTTTCCAAGCCACTCAAGATTGTCCCGGAAGAATTTGTCATTCGTGGTTCCTTGATTCATGAAAGCGTTGCAGAAAGTAACCGCAGTATGGAATATCGAGTTTCTCCCCTCCAAACTATCTTTCACCTTGTTCAAAATGCTCAGGTCTGTGTGATTGTTTCGGTAGAGGAATTCGAGATTTAATTTGATCGTCTCGCTGCCATCGAGGATACTGCGTATCCTGTCAAATGTTTCTAGGTGCTTTTCGGGTACAGTTTCGGAGCTTGGGGCTGGAGCGCCTGCGCGGTCACTGAGCTCACCTAGAAGCTGGTCTGATTCAGTTGCTACAGAAAGCATTAGTAAACGTCTTCTGGTTTACCATGGGTAGCTTACGGTTCTCCTTCTCGGCGGACACCTCCTCGACCTTGGCAGGAAGGGACTTGATAACTTTAGAGAGGAACTCCTGGGTGCCGTTATCATAAAGATCAAATGCAATTTGATATGCGATGGCTGTTGAATTTTGATCCTCATTCACCACGAGTTTCTTAAGCATTGTTGAAGCCTCTTCATCCTGGTCAAGATACACCACGCATTTCGCAATAGAAAAGTAGTCGGGGGTTGGAATTTCGGACAAGAGATCCAGGATCAACCGTAAGATCTCCGTTCGAAGCCCTCTTTCTTGGACGATACCCATGCAAATATCAAGGACGTATTCCATTAATTCCTCAGTCGGCGCTGCGGTACCTTCGGCCTGCTTGCCGCTTGATTTCTTCTCATCATCGCTTGCACGTTTAATAACTCTGCGGAGGACATCCAAGTTCCGTGCATCCACTGCAATTCCCACAACTTGTCTGTATTTGCCTTCCTTCAAACAGCCCTCGAAGAGTCTCTCAATCACTCTTTCCAGAGCCGCTTGAGTATTTCGATCTGGTACCACGATCCCTTCTGGGACAGAAGTCTCTACAACGGTCGTGGAAGCGCGGGATAGAAGTGACTTGGAGGGTAGAGCGGATTGGGAGAATGGGGTCGTTGGCGAAGTGAGAGCTGCAGCAGCATTGGCATCGTTGATCGCGTTTGCGAAGGAAGTAGCGAGGCTGGGAAGGGAAGGATCTTGGGCGCCAGATTGGGGGCCGGCGTGACGAGCTCTCGATACAGCCATGTAGGTGTCCACGCATTTCGAGATGATGGTTTCTTCGAATTCGCCTTGGTTGTCAAACTTGAAGAGGTCGCCAGCGCCGAGAGCAAAGGTCATGCTGTCATTGTATTCCTGCAGGTGATAGTAGACCTTGGCCAGTACGAGTGATGCCAGCTGACGTTCAGGAAAGCTCTCATCTTCATAGAGCTCCTCGCTGAAGGGGCGAGTCAGCGCCAGCTCGGGGAAATAGTATGCTTTGACGTAGAGTATAAGAAGCTCGAAAGATCAGGAACACTTACATTTTGCCCACAGATCCTGCCACTTCAGTCCACAATGTGTCAATGTCGTCGTTCAAAGTTTGCAAAGCAAAGACCTTGAGTTCTGGCTCCTCATCGTCCAGGAAGCCCAACACTCCAGAGGCAGTGGTCAAGCCAGGCATTATGTTGATGATGTTTATGGTGTTTGTAGAGCTTGATGCTTTAGGTTTGCTCTATCTGTTGACGGTAGGAACGCAAAAGGTCGGAGAGGTAGATGGGGATGGGTTGGGAAGAGTCAATAATGGGTGTGTTGATCTGGAGATTGCCAGGCAGACTGGAACACGAAGCTTACCTAGGTAGGTACGCTCGGAGTCGCGTAGCTTTCGGCACCTCTACACAGACACCCTTTCATCTAGACACACCCCCAATGTTTTTTTTTGTACGGTCACGAATTGAAGATGCCCGTGCAGGAAGAACAAAATCCCATTCTGTGTAACATGAAGAAGTATATTTTATTTAGGTTTATGTTCAAATAAGTAGTATCCACATCTATTTACTTGCTCCTCACGTGGCGCTTCCCCGCCGAGGCTCCCACTCGTTGCAGGTGCCTTTCAGGGAGGGAGAGGGAGAGAGCAGAGCGTTGCTCCTTCTTAGCGAAGTCTGTATCTGTACTTGTATCTGTATGGAACTCCAACTCTGCCCGTCCTCCAACTCCGAATGCCCCCATCGTCGCCGCGCGCATCCATGTGTAGCTGGCATCATTGCCCATAGTCTCAGTGATCCCACCGACAGCCTGCGAACCCCCCAGAATCCCCATACCGCCCTCCCTGTTCGAGTGTCGCGTGTCTCTTTGTTGAAAGGATACCAACGTTTGCGCCGCCAGCTTAAATACCCACCATCTGTCGAGTACTGTAGTTTGTTGGGTCGAGAATAATCACGGGAAGCTTCAGATGATTGCTACTTAGAGTTTTATATCAATTTCTTTGCAGCCAGGGGGTCAGGGCGCGCTTGGTCGAGTGCTGGGCGACCCAATCCAGTCCAGTTGACCGCAAACATGGATCTTCGCTCCATTATCAATACAAACGAAGGCGGCGACAGCTCTGTCCCCAAGCAAGCTGCGCCGGTCACCCCAATACAGGCTCCTCCAGGGCAAGGCTATCGAGAGTTTCACAATCTTCCCCAAGCCTCACCAGGCAAACACCCTTCACAGGACTACACCTCACAGACCGGCCCCTATGCTTCGCCAACTGCATATCAAGGTGCCTATCAAGGCCGACCTCCTCCACCTCCACCAATTCAAGCACCCCCTCAAAACGATTTGCGCTCCCCAGCACGGTCTTACAGTGTTCAGTCGCCCTACCAACATACGCCTTCTTCGTCCAGTACCAACCAATACCCCTTTCCACAAAACCAAACCCCCCAAAGCCCTGCACAACAGCTTCAGCAATACCCACCGTCTTTCCCACAACGCGAAAGCTATCCTCAATCAAATCCTCCTCCTCATCTCCAACATCATAACTCCCAAAGTCGGGGATCTCCAGCTCCACAAACCCCTCCGATTGGCATACCCGGGGCTCCTCATCCATACCTCCAACATCAGAGATCTCAGTCTTCAATCTCTGCCAGCACACCTACTTCAGCGCAGAGCCAACAGCCATACTACAATCCATATAGGCAAGAGAGCCCCGTCTCTACTAGCCATTTTCCGCCTGCTCAAATTCCACAACACCAGCGACAGCAGTCACAGCAGTCACAGCCAGGTACACCTCTTGGGCCCCCTTTGACTCAAAGACATTCATCAGGTGGCTTTGCTCAGCCTACAAGCCCATATCAGCAACGAGGCGCCTCTTCTGGATCTTTCAACTTCCAGCAAAGTTCTCCCGCACCTCCACCTCCTGCCTCTATACCCCGACAGCCAAGTACGCCTAGTGCGTATGATTCACAAAAGACGCCGACAAGCGAACAAAGGAGATCTCAGAGTGAAAGAGAACGAAGCATTAGCGTCAGCCCCAAGACTCGCCTTCCAAGTCAACCGTCAATAAATATGGCAACAGTAACGCCGCATTCGGAAAACGGGTACACCAATTCGACCAAGAGGAAATTGGACGATCGCGAGATGCCAGCTGAACAGTCTCGACCGTCACAATATTCTGATGTCAAGCCTCCAGTGAATGGTGAATATCGGGCCTCTCAGTCAAATACCGTATCGCCTAAGCCACCTGCAAAAAAACGAAAACGCTACACGGAACCTCCGATCTGGGCCCAAAGCATCAGAAGTAAGACGGCTTTCACTTCCAAAAAGCGAGCTCCTGCAAAGTTGAACGGCAAACAGCCAGAAGCACTCCCTACAGCTGCTCCAATGGTGAAGTCCGAAATCAATGGCAACCACCGGGTCTCGCCTCCGGCGCCTCGACAAGGTACATATGATGCGCCACCTGATCCAACAATTCTCCTTGGTCCATGGGAGAAAAGCATAACTGGTAATCCACCAATTGATCAGACGACGAAGAAGATAGCAGACTTCCTGTTCACTACAGTCGTCTCCCGCAGTGACTTGGGCGAACTTTTGAGCAGGGGGGTTGAGATAGAGATTGAGGCTAAGCTTGGTCACCTCATCGACAAGCAAACGAATGTGAGGTTTGAACCAAATGTTCGAATTGAAACGGAATGTGTTCTAGCCGAAAATTCCAATCTCATTGCTTTCAGAAGCTCAATGACGGATGTAAGCATCAACTTCAAAAACTATCTTCAGAAACTAATATTTGCAGGCTCAACACTCTACGTTGAATAACTTCCTAAATGCACAAGTGGCAGCTGCTCATCCAGGCAATCCGGAGTCTAAAAAGAGGGTATCTATCGACTATCTTCATCGAAAAGAGACCGACACATTCTATACTCTACCGCACTCCATGCTACCTCATTTACCAGCAGTCATTAGAGAATACCTCAAACCTCATCAACCTGTCAAAGTTCGAGTCACTCGCGACCAAAAGACCGGCAACGTCTTGGCCAAGATAATCAAAGCTCGCATTGCGGATATGAGTATCTACAATCCTCAAGCACCGCTTGATTGTCGAATCAGCGTCAATCTTGAAATGCGGTTTGATGGTGACGTTGACTTGCTCGTCGCATCTCCGGATGCGCCAGAGCGTCACAAAGATCGCATGAGCTACACCCAAGGCCCTTATCAGATTGACCTCACTCTGGTTACGCAAATCATGGCAGCAAACGTAAGAATTGACCCTCCCATTCTGACTCTGGCGCTTACCAATTATCAACAGGGCGGCAACCGAACAAGCAAGGAGCATGAGCTGGAGATTGAACTCTCTGCGGCAGCTGTCAGCGAACAAGGCCGAAGAGCTGCGACAAATGAACCTCACGAGTATCCTGCTTTGGTTGAGGGTTTCCTGAATAACGTTTTGGTGCTTGCGAGAGAAGCGCCGCCGGTTCCACAATAATGACTAGGAGGGCTCGTCTGTGTTGAATAGTGTGCTTTTAGGTCAATGTCAATGGATACCCTGGCGTTCATGGTGGGTGCATATGAAATATCAACTCGGACGGGAAGTCTGCACTAGGAAAAGCAGATACACGAGATACAATATAATATTCAAGTTACGAGCTCCTTTGAGGAACTCGCTTTTCTACTCAACATCCCATCCCCTCGAGCATGTTAGTCTGCAGATGATTAGCGGAGACGGGCGGCTTTTTGCCCTTTTTGATATATTCTGATGAGTCTGCAAGTGTAGAGCAGAGTGTTTAATAGAATCCATGCGCGACATCACTGCATCTTACCCCAGCTTCTAGTGTCCCGAAGTACTGCCAATGTACCAAGTGCTCAGCAGCAATTTCCTGGGTATGAAGCAAGGTCATTGATGATACAAAGTGTTGTAGTTTCCGGGAGATTAGGTCCTCATCAAAAGATGATATTTTGGGACATCACTTCTTATAAACAATCACTTGAACTCATAAAATTCCAAATCTCTCTGTGCTCTACGTGAACAGACCTTGTGCCCTCATCTGATCCCAATAATCACACTTAACATCCTGCCTAATCTCTGCCTCTTCAGCAATAACCCTCACCCTCTCTCCCTCCTTGACCTTCTTCTCCTTCATAACCTTCTCCACCAGCCCGTCCAACTTCCCCAAAACCGGCCGCTGCCTCTCGAGCCACCGCACCTCCTTCAACCCCTTATGCTGCAGCACAAGCCTCACAATCTTCGCCAGCTCCGCCTTACTCTGATCCTCATTCATCATCTCATCCCCCTCCGTATACCTACTCTCATGAAGCCACTCCACCCACCTAATCTCCAACCTCACACTCACCAACCCCACAAAATGCCTCGCCAGCAGCCTAGCCAGCGTCTTCATCTCAGAAACCCCACTCTCCAAACACCTCAAATCCTCGCCAAAACGCATCTCGAAGACCACACTCCGGATCATGCTCAACGCATCTCGGTTCCGGTTCTTTGTGGACAGGAAGGCTTTCAGGCCGTGGATGTTGGCGTAGTGCGGCGATGCGTATTCGCCGTTGGAGAGCAGGAACGTGTTGTGGGCCCAGAAGATGCGCGAGGTTTCGGCGCGGATCGCGTAGGAGGTGCGGGATAGGGACGCGTAGGTCGCGGCGGGGCGTTGGATGGTGGTGCAGGGGTGGCCTTTTCGCGGGGAGGTGATGGCGAGGGGGGTAGGGGAGAGGAGGAGGAGGTTGTAGATTTGGGTGCGGATTTCGGGGGGGAGGGCGCTGATGGGGTCGGACATGTTTGTGTGGACAGTTTGGGTAGGTAGGTAGGGAGGGAGAGAAAGAAAGAAAGAAAGAAGGGAACAAGGGAGGGGTGAGGTGAGGTTGGTGAAGGTGGGTTTTGTTCCTGCTGCGGCGTAGTTTGTTTACTGGAGATACGTAAGAGGCGGCTTTAATACCCCTTAATCTTAGCGAGGTCCCCCTAATGGTTCCAGGTCACGGGCACTAATCTAGTGCCCAATTTGGACTTTAGTCTAGGATCTTTTGAGGTTTTAAGCATTTTGATATTGCTAGAAGACCGTACTGTATTAATTTTCACAAATCAGAGACGTGTCTTCAAATAGAAAGGCAGTCACATCTATATAGTTGCAGGTAGCCGGGTTAAAAAAGTGACCGCCTTTTTGGCAATGTGTAAAGAGCGCTGTACTCCAGTAACTGTAGCTCTAATTGAAACTAGCTATTAGTGGTATTTACTTTTTTACAATTATACAAAAATATGGCGGGAAAGAGACAGGGAGGCTGCTCTCATAGGTGGCTGATTAGTCCTTAACATTTTCTCTACGAGATTCGATAGTTATAAATCGAAACAAATCTTTAGAAGTAGAGCACGAGTATACAAATCTGATGAATCGTTGAGGGAGGCACCAAGTCTATGGCAATTATTTACTTATTGTTCTTGACTTCAAAAGTATAGGAGCGTAACAAAACCAATTGCAATTAGTCCATCAATATAGCCCTCGTGGCGAATATATGTTTTCTAAATAAAGCTGCTGTTACTATAAAAAAGTTTACTGTACTGTACTGAAGTGGTGGTGGTGGTGAAACATTAACGATGTGAGGAAATAATTCCGCTCGGCAAAAAACCTCCAAGCTCAACCTTGTCGAGGCTCCAAACAATAAATACACATAAGTAATGCTTTAACACCACCAACATGTTTGAGAACCTTTGCACCCTCCCGCTCTCCTCAGAGCTCTTCACCCAAGCTCTGCACCCCAATGAGCCAATCCTTGCCGTTGGACTATCTGGCGGACACGTACAGTCGTTCCGGCTTCCAGCTGTAGCTTCCGGTAGCGACGACGAAGATGGCAACGCCAGCGTCCTGTCAACCGGCACAAGCACTATAGATACCGAATGGCGGACCAGAAGACACAAGGGCAGCTGCAGAACACTGGCATACAGCCACGATGGTGAAAGTACGGCCCTAAATGCTCTTCAATTGGCCTCTGCTAATCTTCTCGAACCGTAGTCCTCTACTCAGCCGGCACCGATGGCCTTCTGAAAGCTGCCTCTTCTTCTACCGGCCAGGTCGTCGCAAAAGTCGCCATTCCCCTCGATCCCTCCACGAACTCTCTAGATCCTCCGACATTGCTACATGCGCTTTCACCACAGACATTGCTTCTTGCTACCGATTCCGCAGCTCTACATCTCTATGATTTGCGCACACCTTCTAGCTTTACCAAAGGAAGACCGAGTCAGACACATCGTCCACATGAGGATTACATCTCTTCGTTAACACCACTGGCGCCTACGGAAGCTAGTACAAGTGGGTTCAGCAAGCAATGGGTTACGACTGGTGGTACAACGCTCGCGGTTACAGATTTGAGAAGAGGGGTTTTGGTAAAAAGCGAGGATCAGGAAGAGGAGCTGCTGTGCAGTGTTTTCGTCGGGGGTCTACCGTCCAAGCCGGGTCGGAGCAAGGGCGAGAAGGTGCTGGTTGGGAGCTCGAATGGGATTCTGACGCTATGGGAGAGGGGCGTGTGGGATGACCAGGACGAGAGAATTATTGTTGATGGTGGAAGGGGTGGGGGTGACAGTTTGGATGCTCTGGCTGTCATGCCAGAAGGTGTTGGCGATGGAGGAAAAAATGTTGTTGTTGGGCTTGGGGATGGTACGGTTAGGATCGTGCAATTGGGGAAGAATAAAGTCATGGGTGATCCATTGCGACATGACGAGGTTGAGGCTGTGGTTGGAGTTGGATTTGATGTTGAGGGCCGACTTATTAGTGGAGGTGGATCGATTGTGAAGGTGTGGGAACAGAAGCTGAACCTGGAGGATGACGAGGACGAAGAGTCCGACGACGAGGAATCTGGTGCGCAGAAGAGGCCTATTGAGAGCAGTGACAGCGACGACAGCGATGATGGAGGTGGTGCAGATAGCAGTGACGATGAGGCTAGAGGCAGAAAACAACGAAAGAAGCGGCGGAAGGCAAAGAAGGGAAAGAATGCGGGCAATGGGATCCTGAAGTTCAAGGGCTTGGAGTAGTTCCAGCTTCTAGCCTCATGAGTATATCCCTTCAGCGACTGTCTTTCTTGCCCATATGATACCAAAAGTAGTTTATCTTCTCACAAAGCGTCGTATACCACAGAATTCCAGAACACTACGCACGCATTGTCTTTAGTTCGTTCTTGAAGGTTTATTGCTGATATAGGTGTCATGATCAGTTTGTTATTTATCACTCTACTCCAATCCAGCTCGCTGATACACTAATTTCTATCCAGTATTCAACTAGACATTCCGAACGGATGTGTAGACTACGTGTTCCTCCAGCTGCCTCCTTCAAGCCCCAAACCGCGCGAGCAATCGCAAAATATCATCAAGAGGCGAACCCTTCATGGTATCATCTTCCAACTCAGGTCGTTCGCGGATAACCTTAACACAAGCAATCGAAGGGATGGTGTTGTTCGGTCCTCTTGCTATCATGGCCTTCATCAATGGACCAGCGTAATGCCCTAGATCCCAAGGTCGACTCTCTTTCACCCACTCAAACTTCACGCGGTGCTTCTCAGCGCCAGGTATCTTTCTGACCTTCTCCTCAGCCCGAACAATGAAAATAAGCTCAAGCTTCTCGAACTGTTGCAGGAAACACATCGCTTCCTCGTTGAACATGTAGTCCATAACGGCGATACATCGTGCCTCCTTGACAGCCCCATCATTGATCAATTCCCCGTCCATGAAAAAGAGGTCGATGTCTGGGTTGAACAAGAATTCGGGATATTCCGCTAGACACTCGTCGAAGTATTCCCCCGTGCACCTGATCTCGGAGTATCCGAATGACTTCAGGGTCTCTTCTCTCGTGGTGCGGTTGACCTGTCGCAGAATAACCTGGTCGTTCCCATCAAGCACAGCAGAACTGCATCTGCCAACTGTTTGACCGACAATGCGTGGTTGCAGCGTGACGCAATACTTCCAGATATTCAACTGAATCTCGGCTGCCAGTTTTGAGAACAGCGTGAACTCGCTCAGAGGCTTGGCGCTGCTTGTATTGAGGTTTGTCTGCGCGGCGTGTTAGTAGAGCGTCCAGAGAGGCTGTAGTCACGTCGAACTTACGTCTTCCTTGGAGCTCTCTGGAGAGGGACGAGTGGAGCTGACTATAGGTACATTTTGCTGGGTCGCCTGAAGATCGTCTTAGCTACGTACTGTACAAGGCTGATGAGCGGATTGACTTACTGATTGTGTAGTTTGGGTGGCCGGCGGCGTCGTCGAGGTAGGCTTTGCAGCGCGGATATGGTAGAGCGACGTGGCGGACAGCTCTGCAACCTTCCATTTGGTACTGTCTGTTTGTGTTGCGGAAGACATGGTTAAAGGAGAACTGGAGAAGGAACTGGGTGTGTCAACTTGGAGTTGGGGAAGTTGAGAATCGTCGTGCGAGATGGTTGTTCTCTTGGTAGAACAGCTTGGTGCACTCGAAATTGACTTGAAGTTGAGAGGCATCTGTGTGGCGAAGAGATTCACTCTAACAATGTATCTGGCTGAAGGTAAGTAAGTACCACCGTATAAATTGGGATAGTGCCCCACCCTGCACTATAGCCCTCCTTGATATTACCCCAGGTCCAAAGCTAGGTATTCCCTGTATAGCGCTAGTATCATAAGCCCAGGGCTTATATTATCAACTCCTATAGTGTTTTACAGCCTACGCTATAAAGGCTCTAATGCTCCTTATACTACATGGATAAACGCGACACTCACTATACTATAGTTAACTTTTAATTTCCTACGCCGCCTAGCACATTATAATCTACTACTACTACTTTACATTTCCTATCCCCTACGAAAGTAGCTAGCTTTTAGAGAAGGCTGTAAAATACCACAGGAGTTAATTACTATAAGAGGTAGCTAAGAGGTATATCTAAGAGAAAAGTAGGGTAGTTTTCTAAAGGATTTATAAGCCCCCCTTTAGGTATAGCCCTAGGTCTAAAGCTATCATCTATATAGGAAATAGCTTAGAACCCCAGGGGCACTATCCCAATTTATACGGTACGAGAAAGCAAGGAGAGCTGGTCATGTGACTACCCCTGAGTCAAGAGAGAAAGAACACTTGAGAATTCTAAGTTCTGACCACATTTCATTGATCTCAAAAGTTAAGAGATATAATACATCTTCCTGATATTAGCTAAATTTTAGATTTAGAATCATGAGACAGAAAGTTGGAGGTTGCTTAATCAGTTTGCTCGCCTTTTCAAAAATGAAGCTTATCTTGTCATCCCCTAACTTGCGAACC
This sequence comes from Lachnellula arida, assembly GCA_007821475.1. NCBI lineage: Eukaryota > Fungi > Ascomycota > Leotiomycetes > Helotiales > Lachnaceae > Lachnellula > Lachnellula arida. The sequence goes on from QGMF01000162.1 coordinate 43,286, forward strand.
AAATTTTGAAGCGGAAAGGGCAACAACCTACTCTATGACATAAACCAAAATATGAACCAACTAATTATTTCCCATCAGACCGTCCGCACTTTCCCTCTTTATATTTTCCCCTCCTGCCAATTCCGCGAAGTTATTCATCATCACCATGGCATACCAATACAAGACACCGGACACGCTAGAGATCTTCAGATTGCTAGAGACCGAGGAGCAAGCCAAGAGGTTAGAAAGAAAACGCCCGAAAAGGCAATACGCGAAAAACTTGAGTGAGGAGCCAACCAATTGTAAGAAGCCGGAGGAAAGAAAATCGGAGCAGCAATGCGCGAAGAACTCGAGAGAGGAGTTGGTAAAAAAGATCACGTATACCCAGTATTAGTATTTGAAAAGAAAGATGCCACACGTGCGTATCTCCACCTTGGGTTTCGGTTAAACCGCATCGGAAGTTCCCCTCCCCGCTGAACCTGGATCGAACTAAGTATACTAACAAGTTTGTCTCGCAGATGGGGAGAGCTGCCCATAGCTGCTATAGCAAGCAAATCAATGGATTCTTGCACAGTCTCCCAAAACCCACCGGCGACCGATGGAGATTCCTGACTCGAGCCTCGTACTTCTTCATGGCTGCAATTTTCCTCTTGAACATTTCAATCTTTGCAATGGCTTTCTTGAAGGACGCTGCTCTGGAACGCCAGCGCCGTGCTGCAGCTGAGGAATTGGTCGCGGGTATGACGGATGAAGAGATGGCCCGGGAAGAGGAGAGCGCGCGCATGGAGATGAAACGAGCTTTACGTGGGCCTTATTTCGATATCTTGTTTATGGCGATATGGGTGTTGTTCTGGTCGGCATTTCCGGATATGTTGAACTTGTTTGGGTTTGATACCAATGTACTGTTCGAGGGGTAGCTGGAGGAGAGAGCTAGGAATGCAATGAGAACTTGCTCTGAATTTCTTCATACCGTGACAGTAATAAGGCATGTAATTTTGGCAATGAGGGAAATGTATAGATGCAAGAACCAACCCGGATATAAACAGACCGAGGCACATGTTTGGAAGAAAAAGGTGCTTCGCGTGGATAATTGAGACCAATGTTTTGCTGAAATGCAATTGTTACGGTTCTTGCATGTGCTCATATACCGTGTTTCCGTTAAGCCTGCCCTCATCCACGAACCTAGGAAATGTTTCTAGCAAATGTTGTCGGCGCCAAATGCGACCATTACCACCGACCTCATCAGAAACAAATTCAACTTGTGGTGAGATTCCGTATGGCCTTCTGGCTAGCATCTCTCTTGCTAGCGCTTTCTTCTGGACTATAGATGATATAGATGAATCATGAACGCCAGCGAGGTGCCAACGCGGCCGGCCCAGGCTGACTGACTCCCTCATCCTGTCATCATCCAATGCCGCAAACGCAGAACCTTGCTTGATCTGATAGTCGGATAAACTATCCATGCCCATCATACTCCATTCAGGCCAAATGAGCAGAACAAGCTCAACACTCTCGCACCGACGTAAAAGCCTCAGCCGGCGCATAGACTTCTCGCCACGCCAAGGAATAGCTATGCTTCTGACTTTGGTCAAGATGTTTTGCTTAAAGAGAGCTTTCATATCCTTATACAAGTCCTCCCAGTAGTCTACGTGAGAATTCAGAACGAGTAAATCGAGGGAGGGATTGAATAGGAAAGTGGATGTAGATTCCGAAGTGAGAGTTGGCGCTCCAGGGGTGCGGACGGCAAGATTGATATTGGCATATCCAAAAGATCTGAATGCCTCCGCTCTCGTCTCTCGACTGATGCTTCGAATCACAACAGACTCATTAGCTTCTCGTTCTTCTCCATGTCGGTTGGTATAGCGCCGGAGTTGAACTATTCTAGGCTGCGAAAGCACAAAGTACTTCCAGATCTTGAGTTTGATCTCGGGTGCGAGTCGTGAGAAAGGCGAGAAGGTTAGAGTTGATGGAGGCGTGGTCTAGCAAAATTGTCAGTTGAGCCGTGAAAAGCCACAGCTAAATTCTGGAGGAAAAGACTCACGGCGATAGGAACTCCTCCCTCCACGAAACTTTTCGCAGCGTCGAGATGGTATTGTGAGAATTCCGACAGAGCAATGACGGTCGGCGGTGCCTCTGGAGAGTTGTCCATGCTGCGGTGGATGTTACGGCTGTCGCTCAATGGAGGCGTTGCTGTGAAGTTGTCGAGCAGATCTTGGATGTGTAGAAAGAAGGATGCTCGCCAACATGTCGCTCTTGGGTATTGAATTATATACCTGTAAGCGCCAGATTGAATGATGGCGAGGCCCGCACTCTCTAATTCTCTTCATCGTAGTGAATCTGCGGATCGAATATCACTTTTAGACCTGAGTCTAACCAAATCCAACTCAAGAATCGAGGACTGGGATGATAACTCTGCTGCATGAACTCCTACGCAAACAGCGGTCTCTTCCTCTTCCCACGGTTGCCCGGCGCCTTTGGGCGATATACAGAGTTCTCGGTACCGGTAGTACTTTATCCAAACTGCTCCATGGACGAGGGAAGAGTTACTTAGGACTTTCTCTCGGGGGTACTTCTGCTTGAAAATCGCGGGTAGTTGTAGGGACATGAATCGAAAACAGGGAGCCTAAAATCAACTCAAATGACAAAATCTAGCTGAGTTGGAGAGAGAGTGACGGCCTGAGTGCATTTATCGTGCCTGGCAGGTTACTCGTTGGAAGATATTCCAAGGAAGAACCGCAGGCAAGGCAAATTGCTTCTCGCGCTCAAAATGTCATTCTCATCTTCAGCTTGTCCCCCTTTACAATCTCATCTTCCCTACCCAAGAATTCCAGCATATCCCAGTTCACACTAATATATCGACCAGCCAACCAATCTCTTCTCGCAGCCGTCAAGAAAGAAATCGTATCCCCAGCAAGCTCAGCCTTGTCAACAATGACTACCAAGGTATCAATAAACAGACCCAAGATCCCAGACAAGACGGAACTTACCAGCTTTATACAACTGTTCCGGCATCTTGATCGACATCTCACTCGGAACACCCCCGGGATGGACACAATAAGCCAACATGCCCTTCTCCCCATACTCAACCATAAGATACTCCGTGAACCTCAAGAGCGTAAATTTCGTCGTCTGGTACCCGCTGGCGCCATACGCAACACCGTGCGCACCGGCACTCGTCAGATTAACGACCGTCATCTCCCCGCCCCTCAGCAACAGCGGCACGAACACCCTACACATCAAAAACACACCCTTAACATTAACCTCATAATTCCCCCAATACTCATCCCGGTCACTATCAACAATCGGCTTGAACGCACTCAGAAACCCCGCGTTGTTGACCAGGATATCCAGGCGGCCGAATTCCCTCTCCGTTTCCTTCGCGGCGCTCTCCACGTCGGCCCAGTTCGTTACGTCGAGCTTGAGCTTCAGGACTCGGGGAATGGCTTTCCCGGCTCGCTGGGCCGCGGAGATGATGTCCTGCTCGACGCCCGCGAGGTCGGATCGTGCGCCGAGTGCGATGCCGGCTACGCCTGCTTTTGCGTAGGAGAGCGCGAGGACGCGGCCGACGCCTTTGGATGCACCTGTGATGAAGACGTAGTGCTTGCTGTGGTCTTGGGCGGCGGAGTCGATTGCGGCGTATGTGTCGTGGTAGATAGTTTTGGTGAAGTTGGAGCCTGTGGTTTGTTAGATTGTGGTTGTTGGGAATAGGGGTCGGAGCATGTACCGTTGTTGATTGGGACGGGTGGATAAGGCATGATGGCTACTATTTCTAGGTGAGACGGATAGGGGTCGTCAAGTGTAGATGATTTCTGTCCTGGGAATGTGTACTGATTTAGGGGTGTTCAGAGCGTCTTATTTATAAGCTATTCGACAAGTCGGCTCCCACTAGGTGGGAGCCTCCTGCAAAGCGTGTTTGTCAAGTAGTAGATGATTTCTGTCCTAGGAATATGTACCTATTTAGGGGTGTTCAGAGCGTCTTATTTATAAGCTGCTCGACTGAGTCGGCTCCCACTTGGTGGGAGCCTCCTGCAAAGCGTGCCTCTTCTAGCATTTGATGATCCTCATTGAATCATTGAATCATAGAAATAATAATTCAACCAATAGGATCATTCAAGTCTAGGTCCCATTTTGACGTGGTCCTTGACTAAATGTGTTTTCCGAGTGTCTAAGTTGGAGAAATCCATGGGATTATCGGCGTTATCGGACTTTATAACTGACGACTGAGCATCCTCCTTCATGTTCTGGCTCGTATGCGGAATAACATGAAAGCTGTAAATTTAGTAACTATAGCCTAAGGTACTGTGGTGGTGCTGCCTGTTTCGGCTACAGCTCGACCCCTCCATAGTACTACAAAGGGTAAATACCTGCCTAGGTATTTCGAGCCTAAAGATGCCTTTGATGCGAACGCCTATTTCAAAGACAGAAAGTTGAGCCGTTATTGAAAGAAAGAAGTAGAATAGCGCGAAGTAAGTTTAACCATCAGTCTGTAAAAACCACAAAAAACCCTTGAAAAAGGCACCTCAGGCTTACACAATAACATCTTCTCTTTGTGAGAGCCCCGTTGTAATGAAAGAGACCCCAAGCATGAAGCCTAGATACCAAAATAGGCCTTCCAAGTCACAAAGCCGTTCCAATTTCGTCCTTCCTTTCAGACAAAAATAAAAAGTAGTCCCCAATAGAATCAGGACCAAGAAAAGCAGACCCGGACCCTAATTCAAATGAGTCACTCACTCAACATCCTTCTCCTCCAAGGTTTGAATGCCAGCCAACATGCCAGGATCCCACGGCCCCCGCTGCCCATGCGGCTACGAATGGACTCCCCACTCACACGGCTACCGGTGCGCAGGCGGACACCACTACCTCAACAGTGTCGGCCAGGACCCCAACGAAGAACATCTAAGTCTCGACGAAGAAGAGGAGAGACTCTTGAGGGAGCTGCATCAAGCGAGTAGAGAAGGCAACGAGGCCCAATGCTTGTACCTCAAAGGGAGGATGAAGAAGCTGAGGAAAAGCAGGAAGGAGTTTGAGAAGAGAGTCAAGTGTCAGGAAGAGGGGAAGAGAATGGATCGCGAGCAGAGGAGGGCGCGCGAGCATGAGCGGAGTGAAAAGCGGAGAGCGGGCCAGATGGAAGATTTCGATAAGTAGAGGAGAGAGTCTTTGGAGCTGATTAGGGCTATACACGACGCCCAGCTTCAGGCCTTCATGACTGAGCAGGCGGTTAAAGGTGCACAGCCGCCGCAGCTAGTTACTCATACTCTGGTGGGATCAAATGATTTTCCTTGGATGAAAAATCAAGGCGAGCATCAGCGAGAGCCGGAGACTGCTGGCTCAAGATGATAGATGCGACGAAACAAGAGGGAAAAGGTTGCGCAGCTCTGAAACAAACAACTGGACAGGAACAAGAATGGTTATTTTCGTCTTTAAGGGGTATCAAATGTTGAGATTTTCTGTACATACCCAACCACGGTCCATTATCATAACGCAACATACAGTTCATGTCATCGTGACTTTTGTCACAGTATGCCCAACAGATTATATATAGCAGCTACACAGATTCGCACAACATGCTATTCCGACTGAATTGGCTCGATTTTCACGGCCTGTTCTGATTCCACAGGTGGCAAGGGCTTAACCAGCAGCTTTCGCTCTTCTCCTAATACCACTACCATAACAACGAATTAGTTCATGTCTTTTCTTCCCTCCTACTCCATATTTGGGTGACTTACATCTCTCATACAGCACATAACTCGTAACAATCAAAATCGGCGCCGCCACAATCGCCATAGTAACCTTCCTCGCGGCCATCTTGTAGTTTGGCGGCAGAGCTCTGCTACCAGCTGTGTTTGGTCTTGCCCCTGCCCGTGTACTTATATTCGACACGATTTCGGAGTTCAGGGAGGCGAGCGGGACATGGGGTTTCGTAGCGGGCGGAGCCGTTGCTTTTGGTGCTGGCGGAGGCTTGGGAGGGGAGATATTTGGTTTCGCGGCTGTTGCGGTTGGGTTTGGGGGAGGTGTGTTGGTTTGCGGTGTTGGGACGGGTTCTGGGTCGAGATTTGTCGGGGATGGCTTGGAGGACTTAACGGCCTCTTCTGGTTTGGGAATGGTTTCTTGGGAAAGCTCTCGGACTTTGCTTAGGATCTTGGAGGTCTCTGGAGTGACTGGTGTCTTTGGAGGTTGCTTCGCAGGAGCGGGAGGCGGGGTCTGCGATTCTGTCTTCTTCGCAGGCGGAGGTGGAGCTTTTGAGGTGGTGGCTTTCTGCGGTGGTAGAGAGCTGGCAGCTGGTTTGGATGCAGAGGCTTTCGCAGGCGTAGCGGCCTTCGCCTTGGGTGTGCTTGACTTTGAAGCTGCAGCTTTGGTAGACTTTGCTCGAGTTGTAGATTTCTTGGTGGTCTCTGGTATTTCTGATTCGACTGGATCGGAAATGACCTTCTTGGGCCTTCCCCTCTTCTTGGCAATTTCTGAAGACATTTCGTATTGTAATTTTGGAACAGGAATGCCGTGGACCGAAAGGGGTAATTTTGAAGATGTCTGAAAAAGTTTCTCAGCGCGTCGGTAGTTGAGGACGCGTTTTTCCGCGATTCTCTTCGTGCTGTTCGAACTTTTCTTCTCACTTGCTCCTGCCTCCTGGAAGCGCAAATCAAAGCTGTGAAGCTGTGAGCTCGGCGGAAACTTTTGTATTAATAGACGATAGCTCGTTTGTTTTCAAGAGATTCTGTAGGTTTGCTAGAGAATTTTGTGGAAATGGAGAGATCGCGCTTTCTTTCGCATGAATCCACGAGATTGACCGCGAATCCCTGAAGCGATCATCTGGATTCTATTTCTTTATGACTCTTCCACGGACTCCTGATTTTGCAAGTTTTTCCTCAAACTCTCTTTGGAGCACACAAGACAAAGCACCAGATGTTTCTTACTCCTTTCAGAAAAATCACCCTGCGCAGACAGTTCCAGGTTGGCCTTGGGATTAAGGAATTAAGGCAGAAGGACTGGAGTCTGATAATTTCTTTTGTCTGGTGTCTTTTGACTCCTTTGAAGTCTAGGATCATCCAAGTATGGAGATGAAGGACGATCTCTTCTCTGGTCAAAGTTTTCCAGCCAGTCGGAATGCGCATTGTTCAGTTTCAGTCTTGTGATCTTCAAGCAGTATAACCTCACGTTCCAGAGTAGGCACTCCGCCTCATTGCCTAAGTACTAGATGGGTTGAGCCCCCAATTATCAGTATCCTTTTGTCTTTTGATTTCATGTCACCGGGTGGCCCAGTTTAGCTTTATCTGAGAGGGAAACCCGGGTTTACCATGTAAAACCAGTTAAAAACTCCTCCCAGACACATCCGGCCTCATTCTTCGACAAGGTTGATGGCACTTACATATACGAGGGGCCATTCGAAATGGAGTCTGCATAAGCTTTGCCACAGTTTACGGCTCGCGCCGTAAAACTCCAGATAATTCTTCGTTTCAGATTGCAGTGCCCCTCGGGTTCTCGTATTCCAGTGAACCACCCCGCAGTATCTAAATTTAGCGTGAGGGATGTATACGAGGTTGACCACGTCAGCGATACAAGTTATACAAAACCTCTCTTAATCGGCTGGGTTTCTTTAGCTTTTCGTCGTTGATGATCTATACTACATTGCAGACGCAATCATGAATGAAGAAAATGAAATTTTTGTTACGAGTCGGAGTAGAGCGCCGAGCATCATTGATGTCAAATCTGAGAATGATCGAGTCTTTGCTCAACTCCCAGATCTTATCCAAGAAGCTGCGGTTTCTACAGAATGTGAGTTCTTTTAACTGCTAAAACATTCCCTCACTAACTTTGAGGCAGTTTCTAGTCCAAACCTACGGATAAAACGAGTCCAAAATAACCGAGTCATTGAGCGATATTTTATGAAGCAGCCAATGTTCTACGTCGCTTCTCGTACAGACTCTGGAATCGACTTGCCCGATTTGGACGTGAAAGATGAGAAGATATTAGCAAAGTACGGATTGGATTTGACAGCCAATTTTGCTGATATCAAGGCCTACGGAGCAGAGGCTTTCTTCCAGAAGAAGAATCCCTCAACTGGCTCCAACTATTCCCTCTGTGCCTGTGCCACAGGATACATATGGATTTCAGTCCGAACTTTATATGAATCCACAGACCCAGAAGCGTTCTCTGACGTGGAAGTACAAATCGGAACTTACGCGTTGAAGGCTAAAGCCATCACCACCATGGAAATCCCGTTGCAATACATGTACTCTGGACGCGATGATCCCCTAGATGGACAACTAGCTCTTCTCTGTTCAACGGTTCTTGGGAAATACCTACGCCTTAGAATGAAAGGCCAGCAATTTGAGAGTGCCACAGAAACAGCGATAACAGAAAGTCGCAAACAGCTATCGCCGCTCAGGATCGTCGACCCAGGCCGATTCGGAAATTTTGAACTATTGCTGACACAAGTTTGCACAAGTGCACCACTGCCGCCAACATCAGACGTGTCTCTAATATCGAGATCGATGATTACGGGAAGATGGCAAGTCTGGAGAGAGCGATCAATTTTGCGAAGACGATACTCCCTACCTCATCGAGTCGTCCAATGCTTTCGAAGGTCCCAGCATGATTCGATTGATCTACTCAGCGGCTGTTTCCAAGCTCTTACCACTGATAAATCGACATCACGACCACGTATTATTACTCCACTTACCTGACCTGGCTCGAGAATGTCTCACAAAGTATAGACGTTCGATATGAATTTTTTCAAGTCCAATCCCATTCAACAGAATTCCGTCCTCAGAAGCATCCATGGCGTCTCATAGAAGATTATACATTCAAGTCCCATCATACATTGCGATATCCTTCACAAATAGCATCACCTTCATTTCAAGACACAGGAACCATCAGCCTGTCGATATTCGGGGCTAAGCATAGTCAGCACACCATTCCTTCCAAGATCCTCCCACGGAATAACTTACCCCAGCCCCCATTATACGCCTCGAACTCGATCGTGTTCGCACTGCCACTCTCCAACGGAACTGTAAGCGTCGCCGTCCCCGGCGTATTATCATCAGGCGTCGGAATGAAAGCCACAACATGGCTAACACCATTTACCACCACACTCGCATACCGCTGCGTAGCATCCGCATTCGTGTAATGGATCCGTATCGTCGTCGTCGTCGCAACGCTGCTGGAGATATTCGGGAATAAGAGCTTCCCGCCCGGAGAACCACCGATGTAGCCAACGGATTTGGAGCCTGAACAGCCGCTGCAGGCAACAACCTCTGCACCGCCGGAGAGCGTGTTGGTGCTAGCTTCTGCTTCGGGGGTGGTTTCGCTGGGGCCGGTGGACCAGGAGTTGGAGTTTAGGATCCAGTTTACTTCGTTGTTCTGGGATGCGTTAGGGTTTGGGGATTGATTTGGGGGGTGGGAGGGGGGACGGGGGAGGTACGAGAGTTGCTGTTGTGCTTGAGATGGTGAGGGGTAGCCAGACGTAGGTGGAGCGCATGAGGTTAGTTGAGACCCAGCGGTCGCCCATGTACCTGTTCTTTGTCAACACAACACATCACAATACTGCTTGTTTGCTTGTTTGCTTGCTTCTGGGAAAGGAAAGTGTTAAAATACATCACCGTTCCATCGACCTCCACAACACCCGCAGTCTGCGAGGAATAGGTATCTGTCCCGCTCGGTGCAAAAAGAGCCCAACTGGACCACGGGCCTGAAAGGCTAGTTGCCGTGCAGTACACATTATCGTTTGGTGCTACAGTGTGAATGAGTCTCACATTAGCCAGGTCATAACCCAATACAACACAACACAACATAACCTCGGTGAGAGAATGAAGAAAAGCAGACAAACATACCCCATCCGCTCTCATGCGACGCAAAGGCGAAATAAGTATCCCCAGACTTGTAAATAGCAGAAGCCTCGAAAGAAGCCGGGTTTGCCCAGAGATATGTCGCAGACTCTACTGTCAAGTAATCCGAAGACAGTTTATCGATTCTGAGTCCATTGACGCGCTATCACGGTCTCGTCAGCCCCTTTCTTTTCCCTTTCTTCCTCCTCAATACTTTTAATGTTCCACGCCGCCTGGCACATTATAAATTAGTATCTCAACTTACATCTTCAGTCAGCAGATAGCCGGTGCCATCGGTATCTATTTCTGATTAGTTTCTCGCGGTCTTTCTCTTGGGCGTCCGGTTAGCGAACTTGCCTTTGAAAACATTCAGATCTCGACTCTGGAATCCAAGCGGTTGACTCGATCCACTGTAGTAAGAAGCGTATCAGAATCAACACTTCCGCCCCCTTCTTCCTGTCAGATTGCACTCACATGTAGCTATACGTCCCACAGATACTATCACTCGTCGCCACTCCCGCCTTCGCCTCGCCGTAACTCGAATCATCGATATGCATCCACTAAACACACACGATAAATCAGCCCAGCTCTCCAATCCACATCCACACCCCCTATCTCCACCCCTTACACTCCTCTCAAACCACCCACCAGCCCCAAAAGCAAAAGAAACCCAAAAAAGAAACCCAAAATAAATAAAACATACCATAACCCACTCCCCCGCCCCCTCATTCCACAAAACATGCGGCCTCTCCACCACCCTCCCAGTCCCCAAATCCCCGCCACTGGTCCCGACACTCAAAAGCTCACCCACAAACGCCCACTGCACCAGATCAGCCGACGAGTAGCAGTTTACGGACTGGAAGGCCGAGCCGTTCAGCTTGTTCTCGCCGATTAGGTAGTACAGGCCGTTGGTGTAGGTGATGGAGCCGCCGTGCGCTTGTAGGTGCTGGTTGGTGCCTGTTGCTGTTATGGATGCGCCGGGGACCTGTGGGAGGGAGGGGGGTGTTAGTGTGGGTTTGGTTTGGTGGTGGGGTGAAGGGATGGGGAGGAAGGGAGGGAAGGGTTAATAGGGAAGGGAAGGGGGTAATAGGAAGGGAAGGGAAGGGAAGGGAAGGGGGAGATACGATTTGGAGGGATGCTATAGAGAGGGTTGCGAAGAGGACGGTTGATAGTAGAGGGAATAACATCATGGCTATTCGCATCAGATGTATCTGATAACTTTCTGTCAAACGGTCAACCCGAAACAAAAACCGATATATAAAAGAATAAACAAGCAAGCAAGTAAAACTAGCCAGAGATCAGAGTATCCGCCGTGGTTAGGTCTCCACAATGAACAATAAAGTATAAATCTTCAAAGCGAAGCGATTTACAAAGTAAACCAGCGCTCTGAAACGAAGCAATCCACCACCTTATAAGCAGAATCAACCTCTACTTCATGACGATCCATCCATGCATTCCACTCTCCGTAAGTTCGTAAGTTCGTATACATCCAAGTTTAATTTCCGCCCCTTCCGACCTCCACTTTCCTCCTAACCTTACTTCGTATACTGTACGTCATGAAGTATATATTATTCTTGTACTCCATTCATAAACACAAAAAAGTTATTCCATATTAGAAAAGTCTCTCGGCCGCGGGGAACCCTTCACAACTGCCCGATGCGGAAGCAGGCAGACACCCCTGCTACCCCGGATTTTCTCTATATATAGTAGCTTCGTGTCATGCGCCCTCCCGAGCGAGGCTCGTACAAAGTTTATTTTCCCGGTGAGCTGTTAGCTGTGGAGTCGTCGGTGGAATGATGTGGCGAGACGGGGAGGTAGGGTGGGCGAAACCTACACTCCGGCAACATTAACCGATTTTGGGATTTTGGGATTTTAGGATTTCAACACTTAAGGATTTTAGAAATTTTTATTATAATCTTAATAATTACTAATAGAATTATATATATATAGCTTTTACTTTACTATATACTTATTATATTTATTTATAATATATATATATATATATTTAAATGCCTACTTAAGAAGGGAGAGGATAGGTAAGTAGGGAGAGAAGGGGGTGGGGTGGTTCGCGCATATGCCTTAGGCTACTATAAATTAAGCAAAACGCAGGTGCAACGCAACGCAACCTAAATAATTATTACCTACCTAGGGACTCTACCTACCTTTAGATAATGCGCTCTTATACTAGCGTAATATAAAAAATATAATTTAGAATATATAGATAAGAGGTAATATAGAAAGTACTATAGTAATTATAAGCGTAGCGTACCTAGGTAGTAATTATTTAGGTTGCGTTGCACCTGCGCGAACACCCCCCCCTCTACTTCCTAACCCCCTACCTTACCTATTATAAGTAGGTAGGTAAGGACGTATATATATAGGTATATATTATAAGTAGAGGTCTAGTAGATATAATAACTACTATAAAGTAGATATATAATCTATATATATTAATTGAAAATTATTTTTAATAAGATCTATGCTAAAATCCCAAAGTCCCAAAGTCCTAAAAGCTCAAAAGCCCAAAATCGGTTGATGTTGCCGGAGTGTAGGTTTCGCCCACCCTAGAGGTGCAGTATCAGTTGCACTAGGGGGTGCTCAGGGGGCAAGGCGGTCGATGGTTGGTTCAAAACCTGAACCAACCAGAACCGTGGTTTTCACTATTCCTAAGAACCACGAACCAACTATTTATATTTCTTAACCGGTTGGTTAACTACCTAAAAACTAGCTAGCACCGATTTTATTAGGTATTACCCCCTGGAGGCCTGTGGAGGCCCCTGAAGCCCCC
>QGMF01000163.1:0-55864 GCA_007821475.1 Lachnellula arida
CTAGATACTATTTTAATACGCAGATTAATAAGAGCTAAGGCTTATAACCTATTAGAATAAGAGAGTTATAAAGGTAAGATAATAGCAGCAGCGCTAGTATATATAATAGTAGACAGGTAATTGTATAATTATATATAGAGCTACGCTTAGGCCTGGTGCAGAGTTTTATAGTTGCAGAATGCTTATATAAGCAGCTAAATCCAACATGGGCGCGGTTTCAGCTAGATCACGTGCATTCGAAGGAACATCCACCACCTGAGCTCTCCTTTCCATCCTTCCTTCATTTTCTTATCCAAACCCTCTGATTTTGCCCTGCTTTGCCCAGCGTTTGCTTCGTACCTGGGCAGTCTCCAAAGAGAGCCTCTACAGACTAGTGCCAAGCATTAGCACCTTTAAACGCCAAATATTCGACGGCTCCAATTGTCGACCGCACCGAATCCAAGACGTTCTTCTCGTTCTTCTTAGCCTTTGCATAGACTTACCTAGTTAATACTTCGGAGTCTTATCCTCTGATGCCCTGGTTTTAATTATAATTGCAGGTCACGAGTGAGACTGGAAGGGGGAAATCACGTTTAGAGAGAGGTATGTAAGAAGCCAGCATAGTATGTTAAAGAGGGACAGCAATGGTAGAAATAATATGTAGCATTTGGTATTCCAGTTAGACATACTCATCAAAGCGCTTCAAAATAATCCAAACCTCTCACCTCCATCACTTCCATCTCAATACCTGAATCCGATCTCTCCCAAGTGGTGACTTATCCTACTGTAGCGGACTCTCTAGGGCCCTCCCCCAGAAAAGTAAATTCCTTTCAAAACCATCCGCTTCAACGGCCATCTCTACTCTAGAAACGACCAGCAAGCTGAGTTCAGCTTGCAGCTTGCCTCCTGCGCTAAACATGGGCATAGATCCCGATGGCAAATGCGTAACCAGGAATTAGGCTATGTTGTCATCCCTCTCCGCTGTTGTAAAGTCCTAAGACTTAAGAGCAGCCTCATCCTTAGCCGCTATTGCCCCAAACGCCGGATTGGCAGACCGTGGCAATTTGCTCATTGCATACTGCCCCCCCACAATTTTTCGAAGAAGAAACGCATCTAGGGAATTTCCCGGTAATACAGTAGAAATGTAAGTTTATGTGCGGAAGACGACTGTAGATGCAAGGAGTAATAGTTAGCAGGGTAGAGAAAGAGGCATTGATCTGCGCTTAAAGGACAAGAATCTCAATACAGGTAAAGATGATGAATTCTCGTAAGATTGCCTGTTGTTCGTGGGTGAGGGCTGAAAATCATGGTGTTGGTTTAAGGCGCAGTTGCAGGAGGCCATTTTTGATCATTGCAACGCCGTTTTGGAATGTGTATAGATATTGCAAAGTATAATGAAGACATGGGGAAAACATAGGAGACATGTATGATGTTGAATGAGTATAAGCTGGATGTCTGATGATTTCTAGACTGCGTCATGGTAGAAGTATCAATGTTAAATGCTGTAGGGCTACACCACTTGATGACATTTAGTAGAGACCGCACTATTTGGCGTACGTTTTGACAGAACGAGTAAGGTCTCGTCGCAAATCCATACCCACAATCAACCGTTCTTTAATATGGGATCAAGGGTGCCAAATTGCTGGTGTGACTTCCCCGGGGGATCTTGGTCTGTTCTATTATTCTTTTTGTGACGCCATTTGCCCATGCCCATGCCCATCCCAAACTCCAACGCTATGCACTTGAAATTGATCAGTCGTCCGCCCGTCTTTGATCAATACACCAATTTTGCCAATACTTCGTCGCTCTTGCCTTTTGGGGTTGGTTGGCGAATTCTTCGCTGAGAGATATGGCCAAAAAAGCGAGGTCCAGAGAGCTGCAGCTGCAACGGACAGCACGCAGTCAATACTATCATGCCTCCACCTCCCCTCTTCGTTATTGATTCCGGAAATTCTTCTTTTGATAGAACAGATCGGTTCTTGAAGATCCCAAATTTATAATCTTCGGACATCCATCTCGGTCTTTCTCCAGTCGTGTACATTCAAAGCAGTAGAAAGCATCGGAAATACCCTGTGTAAGCGTCAGTACAAATCCTTTCTATAACACTCGACAGAAGCATACCTCACCACCACAAACAACACACTTGTTCTGGTAGTTGCCAAAGCTGCACTCATCACAGATCCGAACTAGGGTCGTAGGTCGCACGTAGGAGTCGCAAACCGGGCATTTGCCGTCGCACTTATCGCAGAGACGTCCGATATGGGTGCCAGATTGCTTGCGACACATTACGAGATCACTTGAGAAATGTCAGTATATGACCCAGAAGATAGAAGGAGCTAGAGGGGCGGGTGGGTGACAAGATGGAGGGGTAAGGCAAGGTGGGACTTACGGATGATGGCGAGACATATTGCAGGCTTATGGATTTGTGGGAAGTTTGGGCGGTATTCGTTCAAAGCCTCTGGGTAGAATCAAGCTCAAGATGAAGACGTAGGGGTTTTAGTTGTCGTTGGGTTGAGGAAAATGTTAGGAAACCAGCCGAGGCGACCTGAACTTTGATATCAAAAACCCTAATCGTCCTTTTATCGTTGCACGTGATAAACACCTCCGTACTCCGCTCCGCCCGCCACCAAAAATTGATTGGTAAGCGCCAAATCCGGTACTGTAATCACCTTCAGATTGGCAGCCTCAACGACTTCGCCCACATCTCTATCTCTCGGCATGCGTCAAGAGCAGGACTGTTAGAGACGTATTCACGTCGACATGGCGGAAGGTACCGGGTTTGTTCACGTCTAGCTCGTGGCGAGAAAGCAAATGCTAACACTCTGCAGACCCATCGCGTCCGCAGTCGTCGTTCCTGAGCCTGCGCCAGCCAAATCCCCGAGCGTAGGCGCAAAGCGACGATTATCATCTGAGCCCGAATCTGATGCAAAGCGTTCCAAGGTTGAGGAAGAGATTGGAGAGGAAGACAAGCCATCGAGCCGGCGATCATCAATCAAGGCCGAAAGAGACAGCCCAGAAGAGAAGAAGAACTTTGGCCCAGATAGGCGCAAGAGCAGCGTTCAAGAGGAACGGAAGCGCGGCCAACGTTTATTCGGTGGGCTTCTAAGTACCTTGAGTCAGAGCACGCCCAATGGTCAGCAGAAACGACGGCAGGAGATTGAGAAGCGTCAACAGGAGAAAGCTAAACAACAGAAGGCCGAAGATGAGGGACGAAGAACACGGAAGCTCGCAGACTTGAAGGCCGTTCGCAAGGCCGAGCAAATCAAATTCAGTGAGCAATCGGTATGCTATTGTCATATGGCTCTCTTGATATTGTACTGATAATATCGCTACAGATGCGAATTAGACATACGAATATGCTGGCCATGGCCAATTCTCTTACTACCAATGCGGAGCCGAAACTGGTATGTTACGGATGCCTTCTCTTCTAAACCAGAGCTGACTATTACTCTAGTATTACAAACCATGGGAGCTGCTGCCACGAGAGGAAGAACGTATCAAGGAACAAATCGCCGAAGCCGAGGCTTTGATCGCACGAGAAGTAGACGAATTTTACGCCCGGTATCCCAAGGCCACGTGGAAGAGTCATCCGCGAAAGAGAAAGCTAACATCACGTCCAAGGAGACGGTGGGTGAGCCTCGTACCGAGTCTCCGTCCGTTTCTAAAGCTGTTGATACTACTAATGATACTCCTGTGACTCAGTCTGACCAGGTTACAGCGGAGAAGCAGTCGATGGAAGAACATATTGGGGAGGTAGTCGTCGAGAACGAGGAGGATACAGTCATTTACTGACTGCATCTCGCTTTTTTGTACAGGTCATGGCCTTTGATCGGAGTCCGGATCTTTGCTTGGAATGATATACAGGTCGGTTGATGTAGACTGGGCGAATAAAAAGTCCATGCCTTTTCTTTGCTTTGGTAGAGAGCAATGATTCGATGGTAATATTAGTATATCAAAAGTTGATTAGATTATAACATCAAGGGTCTCTCAACATTAATGGTTGTAAGCAGAGTTGTAATTTGGTAGTCTGAGTGGGCTTGACATACTCCATAGTAATATTAATCGAAAAAGGCCTATAAAATCCATTCCTCAAAGGATTGTACTATTATATCGGCTGAGCCAAAGCAGTGGCAGCAGTGCCTATTAGTAAAAATAATAACTACGGAGTAGATTAATAGTCAGGATTAGTAATTACCATTTAAGATTAGTACTTGTATAAAGAGTTCTTTTAAATTATCGCGATCGACATAGGAAAATGGATGCCTGACACCTTTGAGGAATCAGGATACCTACCTACATACTGTAGGTAGGTACGGAGGCTCCGGAGTCCCGAATATGCGGAGTGCAGTGCCTCATCTTCATCTTCGTCCCAGGCCAAATAATTACGCCAAGAAGACAAGGGCAAGGGGGCCTTAGAAAGTATATTCAGAACTTTTTGCCCGAACCTCCGTACCTAGGTAAAATGCGCGCATTTGCCGTAGCATACCTACGGACGTACAAGGAGAAGGCTTGCATTGAAGGATGTTCCGTCACATTTACTTCGTATAAATGCACCCGGTCGCCGTGCCCTTCTCCCAACGAACACATTATTGTTTTTCACCATCTCTTTCACAATGGCTGAAAAACTCACGCCCAAAGATGTCCAGTACAAGACTGCCGTTCTGAACGGCAAGACTTACAGCTATATTCTGGCTGAACCTCAAGGCAAATGCCTCGGCACTATTTTCCTAGTTCATGGATTTCCTGATATGGTAGGATTATTTTCATACCAAAAAGCCGTCTTCCTCTATAGGAGCTGTTTTCCGAGACCGGCTTCAAGCTCCCTAGCTCTCTTTGAGCGCTTGACTTTCAACTATGCTAATTCATTGGGACAGGCGTTTGGGTGGAGATATCAGATTCCATTCCTGGCCTCTCTTGGTCTTCGAGTCGTCGCACCGGACATGATGGGTTACTCTGGCACCGATGCGCCAGATTCTCCTACATTCTACACCTTCAAGCGCGCTGCTGATGATCTGGCTGCTCTTGCGAAAGAACTTGGCCTGTCTAGCATCATCCTAGGAGGACATGATTGTAATTTATCCAGTTTCTTCTTCTTCCCCAATTATGGTAGACCCGAAGTTATATCACAAGATGTTTGACGTTACCACCAAACCCTGTCACATGCACACCAAAATCCTTCATGGAAGTGTAACTGAACTGTATCACAGGGGGAGGAGCGGTAGTCTATCGCACGGCGCTGCGATATCCCAAGCTCATATCTGCTTTCTTCTCTGTCAGCACTCCGTATTTCCCACTACGCAAGGAATACGCGCCCCTCACTGCACGGCCAAACTTCAACTACCAGATTCAGTTTGCGTCCGGTGAGGTGGAAAAGCATGTTGTGGGGGAGGAGAAGCTGGGTCAGCTATTGAGTGGTATGTATTCTTGTTCTTTGGAAGAAGTGCTTTGTATTGAAGATCGAACAGGCATATTTGGGGGTAGAACTCCTAGTGGAGAAACGCTCTTCAACCCCAACATTGGTATTGTTTACGACAATTTGCCTCGAGTAGGACCATCGCCTTTGTTGAGTAAGGAGGAGCTAGACTTTTATGTGAAGAGATATGCGATTCATGGAATTCATGCACCATTGAACGTAAGGAAATTTGCTTCCCCAAACCCTCACGCCCAGACAGAGTGTTGACTTTACCTTAGTGGTACCGAACCGACGAGCTGAACTTCAATGATGAAATCGAGTTGGCGGCGAAATCCGAGGAAGCGCTCAAGTTCCAGATGCCAGCGTTGTTTATTGCGGGTGCAAAGGAACAAGCCTTGCCGCCATCTCTGGCTGTTGGAATGGAGAAGTCGTTCAGAAGTCTAACGAGAGGAGAGGTGAACTGTGGCCACTGGGGCTTGTGGGAGAAGAAGGACGAAATCAATCAGTACCTCCAAGAGTTTCTCTTTGGGCAGGTGGGCTTAGTGAGAGCTAGCTTGTAGACTGGTCTCCATGCACCAATAGGCTGAATAACAGGAGTTTTCGATGAATATTTCCTGCCTGTGGTGCGTTGAGGATCCTCTGGTTATGCCTGTGAAGACTGCCCTGCGTTTCGATATATTTTCTATATTTCAGAATATGACGATGTAAGGATGCAACTCAAATGGAATGTGTTCTTGAACATGTATGATTGAGTATTTGACTAGCTTACCCCCAGGTGCCCCCTAGAAAGCGCAAATTTCGCGAACAGCGCTAGCACTGCACTGTTCAAGAACTCGAAACCCTTTGCATCACGACATGGAACAATATTAGAAACACGGGAAATACGGAGTAGAGAAGAAGCGAAGGGACCAAAGGTTGGGGTTGGGGTTCTTACTACTGTACGTATACGTGTACTAGAGGCGGGGTTGACCCGAAGAAGTGGGATCGAATACTCGAGGCAGTACCTCCGTACTCCGTCCGCCAAGACATACAAAGTACCGCTGGTGCCGGTACTTGTATCTTGAGTTTTAGATGCAACTGCTACTCGCTATAATGACAGGTTCACATCCAGAGAGTTTGTAATCAAGATAAGAAGGAATACTTGTGGATGGAATTGGAATTCCATCTGGTCTCTCAGCTCAGTTTCATCTTCAAAGAAACATATCACGTGCGTGGTGTATACGGACTCGGGCATCTTTAGTTGTCCGAGTTCAACAGGCCACACCTTCAGGTCAGTGCCAACCCAGCAGCAATTAAGCCTAATACTTCGTAGATCTACGGGCAATAGTCGGCTGAGATTTGTGCAGAAATGTATTCGTCATGTCATGTCGATGAGTAAGGACCACCCCACCCACCAGGGCGTCAGCGTCCAATGGAAAGAGACGCCTCGGCCTCAAAGCGACACCGAAAAGTCCAGCGACGTCGTGTACTCCGTAGTCAACAGAACCGCATCCACACACATGTCTGCATGCCTGTCTGAGACCAGTGAGATCACTGACATGTCCCCACCTGTCTGTCGCATGTTGTCCACTGAAGTAAATTTACAGATCAACCCTGAGTCCCGACTCTCGGTACTCCGTACAGGCTTCTTTTATAGGGCTTTGGAATCTGAATACAGACCGTACTCCGTACACCAGGTAATTCTTCGCCGTCCGGACTCTTATGTTAACCCGCCACGCCATGTAAGCTTGACTTGTGGATCATATCTTGGTCTTGGCTATTTCCCACATGGGAACGCTTATCCATCTATGAATACGGACCCATGCCCATATATACTTGCTCGTCTTGTTTACTCTTGGATTTTTGTCCTCTCCCATTATTTTCTATTTTCTATTTTTTAATTATTGATCACTTTTCCCTGTTCCTCCGTCGTTGCTACATTTGCATTTCCTTCAACCACCCCCAAATTGTGCACTGAGTGATCCAACCCCCACAGTAGACATTCGCCATGGCGGCGACAGAGCCAGAGCCAAAGGCAAAGGCATACGCCCCAGTGGCCACGCAGCCCGGCCTCGTTTCGCGTATTCTCACCAACACTTCCGTCCTCACCCGCCGCAGTTCTCAAAGGATATTCGACGATGAAGAACCCGTCAGCATGGCTTCCGACTGGAAGATGATGCCCGAGCTCAAGATAATTCGGCGCCAGGGCGAGAAGGATGAGGTTAAAGGACGAAAATTAGGAGTCACATGGAAGAACTTGACCATTAAAGGAATTGGTGCTGATGCGGCCATAAATGAAAATGTGGGATCCCAGTTCAATATTCCACGAGCCCTCATGGAAGCGCGAGGTGGCGCGCCGATGAAGACGATTGTTGAGAACTCTCATGGCTGTGTCAAACCAGGAGAGATGCTCTTGGTTCTTGGTCGCCCTGGATCCGGATGCACCAGTCTATTGAAGGTATTGGCCAACAGGAGGGAAGGATTTGCGGAAATCACAGGCGATGTGAACTGGGGAGCCATGAATCCGAAAGACGCAGCCCAGTATCGAGGACAGATCGTCATGAACACAGAAGAAGAGCTATTCTATCCTACACTCACAGTTGGGCAGACGATCAATTTTGCTACGGCTCTCAAAATCCCCTTTAACCTGCCCTCGGACAAAGCGAGTCCGGACGAGTTTCAAAGAGAGAATGTTGACTTCTTGTTGGAATCTTTGGGCATTCCGCATACTCGTGACACAAAAGTTGGGAATGAATTTGTTCGTGGAGTATCTGGCGGGGAACGTAAACGTGTTTCGATTCTAGAAACTCTAGCAACTCGGGCGAGCGTTTTCTGCTGGGATAATAGTACGAGAGGTTTGGATGCTAGCACAGCTCTGGAATACACCAAAGCGGTTCGAGCCATTACCGACATATTCGGCCTCGCGTCAATTGTCACACTTTACCAGGCTGGAAACGGGATTTACAACCTATTCGACAAAGCCTTGGTGATCGACGAGGGCAAACAAATTTACTATGGTCCCCTAAAGCAAGCTCGTTCATTCATGGAGGATCTGGGGTTCTATTGCGATGATGGAGCGAATATCGCTGATTACCTGACTGGAGTCACAGTCCCATCTGAGAGGAAGATTCGCGAAGGGGTCGAAAGCTTCCCGCGGACAGCCGATGAGATCCGAGCGGCGTATGAGAAATCCAGCATCAAACACGAAATGGAAGCGGAATACAATTATCCCACCTCGGAAGAGGCGATATCCCGGACTGAAGACTTTCGGATTGGTGTCCAGCACGAGAAAGCTAAAGGCTTGCCAAAGAAATCTCCATATACGGTTTCGTTTGGCCGCCAGATTAATGCTTGTGTGAAGCGCCAGTACCAGATTCTCTGGGGGGACAAGGCTAGCTTAATCATCAAGCAGTGCGCGGTCCTTGCCCAGGCCCTCATCGCTGGATCGCTCTTCTACAATGCGCCTGCTAATTCTGGTGGCCTCTTCGTCAAATCTGGAGCATTGTTCCTGTCTCTATTGTTCAACAGTCTCATGGCTATGTCCGAAGTCACAGACTCTTTCTCCGGTCGTCCTGTTCTCGCAAAGCACAAGAATTTCGCCCTCTTCCATCCCGCCGCCTTCTGCCTTGCACAGGTTGCGGCTGATATCCCGGTACTCTTGTTCCAGATCACGCCTTTCTCACTTGTATTATACTTTATGGTTGGATTGAGACAGGATGCTGGTGCCTTCTTCACCTTTTGGATCTTCTGTCCGTATTTTCTTCTCCTCATTCCTACATTCCCGCTTCAGAACACTTTCAATGTTGTCGAGGTTTCCCAACCCAGAAGTAAATTCTCACTGATATTTTACGAATGTAGTATTTGCAACATCAATGTGCATGACGGCTTTATTTCGGTCTATTGGTGCTGGATTCACGACTTTTGACGGTGCCAGTAAGGTGTCGGGGTTCCTAGTCTCAGCTTTCATTATGTATACGGGATACATGATTCAAAAGCCCTCAATGCATCCCGTAAGTTGTAATTCTGATTCGGAGTGAACGTAATAAACAATTTGCTGACTATGGTACGCAGTGGTTTGTCTGGATTTATTGTATGTATCCTCCCCTCCGACCCCCCACCCCCTTTCCAAAAGAGGCCCAAGTATCTCCACTGCACAAGGCCTCATACGCCCGGAAACTTCCAAGTCCGCATAATCATTGGTTGTGACCAGGAGCTAATTTTGTGTAGGGATTGATCCTCTAGCTTATGGCTTCTCAGCAATTCTAGCCAACGAATTCAAGGACGCTATAATTCCTTGCGTCGGAACAAATTTAGTTCCCAATGGCCCTCAGTATGGTGATCTTCTTTATTCCGCTTGCGCTGGGGTCGGAGGGGCTCGACCTGGCGCCACCAGCGTTACGGGAGGTGAGTATCTCGCCTCGTTGTCCTATTCCGCCTCCAACATCTGGCGTAATTTTGGCATCATTTGGTAAGTTTCTCCCCAACCCGGACCAAATTCCAAGCAATCTCTAACATCAGCAGGGCTTTCTGGGTTCTTTTTGTTGCAATCACAATCTTCGCGACATCTCACTGGAAGGCCCAGGGTGGAAAGGGCGGGGTTCTTCTTATTCCCCGCGAAAAGGCCAAGAAGAACACCCAACATCTTGTCGCCGACGAGGAATCCCAATCCAAGTCGCAAGTTGATCAAGAAAAGAAGATCGTGAACTCAGGAAACTCTTCTTCCGACGAAACAGCGGTCGCAGATCAACAATTGCTTCGGAATACCTCAGTGTTCACCTGGAAAAATCTATCATATACGGTCAAAACACCCTCTGGAGACAGAACTCTCCTAGATGATGTTCATGGATGGGTCAAACCTGGTTCGTTATATTCCCTCCTTGCTCTCAAATTGATTTAGGAGCCGAGTGAGATGCCCCGGGGCCTGTCCCTAGGGTGGTGGAACGTCTCTTAGAAATCTGTGCTAATGTGCTCTGCTTTAGGACAATTGGGTGCTTTGATGGGGTCGTCTGGAGCTGGAAAAACCACTCTTCTGGACGTTTTAGCTCAGCGTAAGACGGATGGTACCATCAGAGGATCAGTTCTTGTGGATGGGCGGCCTCTCGCTGTGAGCTTCCAACGCTCAGCTGGTTATTGTGAGCAACTGGATGTTCATGAACCTTTGGCAACTGTTCGGGAAGCACTCGAGTTTTCCGCCCTCCTTCGTCAGTCTCGAACAACTCCCCGCGAGGAGAAGCTCAAATATGTCGACAGCATAATCGACCTTTTAGAAATGCACGACATAGAGAATACTCTTATTGGAACCACCGGCGCTGGTCTTTCCGTTGAGCAAAGGAAGCGGTTAACTATTGGTGTGGAACTTGTGTCAAAACCCAGCATTCTAATTTTCTTGGACGAGCCTACCTCCGGACTTGACGGCCAAGCAGCTTTTAATATTGTTCGTTTCTTGAGGAAATTGGCAGACGTTGGACAGGCAGTCTTGGTAAGTGGTCAAATTCAAAAGTCTAGATATACTACGACCCAGAATTTCCTCGGAGGCATAATGCTGATTACAATTTCTTAACTCTAGGTAACTATTCATCAACCGTCCGCTCAGCTATTCCTTCAGTTCGACAGTCTCTTACTATTGGCCCGGGGCGGCAAGACTGTTTACTTTGGAGATATAGGCCCTAATGCCGCCACTCTCAAGGAATACTTCGCTCGCTATGATGCTCCTTGCCCTAAGGATGCCAACCCCGCTGAGCATATGATTGATGTTGTTTCTGGCTCTCATTCGCAAACAAAGGACTGGAACCAAGTCTGGCTTGATTCGCCTGAGCACAAGCGGTCTATCGAAGAATTGGACCGTATAATTAGCGACGCTGCCTCAAAACCACCTGGAACTGTCGATGATGGGTTTGAATTTGCCATGCCGCTCTGGCAACAGACGAAGATTGTGACACATCGCATGAATGTCTCAGTCTGGAGAAACACTGACTATATCAACAATAAACTAGCACTTCATGTCGGATCCGCTCTCTTCAACGGCTTCTCGTTCTGGATGATTGGCCATAGTATCGCAGATTTACAACTACGCCTCTTTACGGTCTTCAATTTTATTTTCGTAGCTCCAGGAGTCATTGCTCAACTGCAGCCACTCTTTATCGACCGACGAGACATTTACGAAGCAAGAGAGAAGAAGTCAAAGATGTACTCTTGGATCGCTTTTGTCACTGGCCTTATTATCTCCGAGCTTCCCTACCTGTGTGTTTGCGCAGTGCTCTACTTCGTTTGCTGGTACTATACCGTTGGGTTCCCTACCGATTCCAATAAAGCCGGCGCCACGCTCTTTGTCATGATCATGTATGAGTTCGTCTACACGGGTATAGGCCAGTTCATTGCAGCATATGCTCCAAACGCTGTGTTCGCCACTCTCGCCAATCCTCTGGTTATCGGAACCTTGGTTTCTTTCTGTGGTGTTCTCGTTCCGTATGGACAGATTACGGCCTTCTGGCGTTACTGGATTTATTGGCTCAACCGTAAGTTATATCCAGATCTACATGACTTCTCCCATTTCACTGTAGTTGTATTGAGTATGATTTCAAGCATCTTTGGCCTATTATCACCTGACCCCTCTAAATTGCTTACAATTCTTGCTAACCCTTGATTCAGCTTTCAACTACCTCATGGGATCTCTCCTCACATTCACAAGTTTCTCCGCTCCAGTCCGCTGCGCCGAGTCAGAATTTGCTACCTTCAACCCCCCTGCCAATCAAACTTGCGGCGTCTACTTGACGGATTACATGAGTGGTATGGGCGCTCGCTCAAACCTCACAAATCCTGACGCAACATCCGGTTGCCAGGTTTGCGAATACCGGACTGGAGCCGACTACCTCTCGAACCTGAATCTGGCCGACTATTATTACGGATGGAGAGATGCGGGAATCGTGGTGTTATTTGCGTTCAGCGGTTATGCCATGGTGTATTTGTTGATGAAGTTGAGGACGAAGCAGTCCAAGACGGCCGAATAAGGTGGCCGTCTTGGCCTGGTTGAGGACCGAATCGTTGGCGTTAGCCACTTGGCTATACATATATACTCTGCCAATATATTTGGGCGTAACTTGCTTGGGTCAATGCTATACCTATAGATTTGTTTGGGGTTTTAAAAAAAGATGGCGTTTTAGAGGATTATTTGGTAATCAACTTTTACAGTTACAGTATATAAATATTAGTTAATAAGCGAATTAGATTGTACATACAAGACATAATAAATGCTAGCCATTGAGTGGACTATCGTTACTACCACCATGAAGACCACTGTTTTAACTTTTGAACTATGTGATCTCTCCTGAAGTGTTAGAGCATTTAGATATGGTTTTAGATAGGTTTTGAGTCATATCACTCTTGCAGTACTTCCGACTGTTTTTGAATGAGTGTCGTATATCTTTCATGAGGGTATCAATATTTACAGCTAAACTCCCAGATCGCCAGCCAAATTACACATTAGAGAGACATTATCAACCCATAGCGAGTGACCCACCACCTAAAAGACGCATCCCAGACCGTCAAATTTCGCCCATCCTCCCAACAGCCAACTTGTATCAAATCCGACAATCCACTTCAGACAGTTTCCTCCTTTGGAGCTGAAGCTGCAGCTGGAGTGGCAGCTTGAGTGGCGGCTGGGGCTGGAGCTGGATTGGTGGTAGGCTCAAGAACGCCCTTCTCTCGTTCCGGGAATTCGCCTCCTTGAGCGACACGTCCGTACTGGGTGAAGTAAAGATTCAAGCTACGATAATCCCACTTTCGGCTCAGAAACAAGACCGCGAACGCAATGACAGGCACGTTGAGAACGTCCAGGATACCGAAGAAAATAAATCCACTAGTGACGCTAACCGCATTGCCGCCATCATCAAGGCCGTAGGCAATAGCATACAACAACCAGATGAAAGCAAGCCACGATGACAAGAGGAAGTAGCTGCTCTTGATTTCGAGACGCCTGGCGGTGATGCTGCCGGTGTGGAGCAGGGAGCCTACGAGGAGGAAATAGGCGAGGAGGCCAAAGGCATAGAAACCCCACTTGTAGTGCGTAGCGACTAGAGCACCGGAGAGCCAGGATGCTATCCAGATCCAAGACAGGCCGATGTTATAGATTATGGTTGCCCAGCTCACACCGGACACCAGACCGACAGCGATGAGAATTGGCGTCCATCCCACGAACCTGACGTATGGTTAGCATTTGTGTGAAAATGGCGGAGGAGGTCATACCAATTGATGAATTTTGCGTAGAATATCTGTCGAGTGCCAGAATCACCTGTCGATGTTTTGATCGGGGTGCTTCCTAGGTCACTGGCTATAGTGAAGTATGCTACGGTACCGACGAAGAGCGAGATAGTAAACAAGTAGTGGAATATTTTCTCTCCAGAACGAGCAATATAAGAATGGCCGACCACCAGTAGTAGAGAGAACAGGTATATGGCAGTTACGGCCCATAGCCAATCTGAACCGGATACCGTGAAGTGGTGATCACCCACTACAAGATTGAAGAATCAGTTTTTCATTCTCGGAGAAGCATTGAACGAGATGTCTAGAGGAGGCTCTGATAACCTACTAACCTGGGGGGTTGATCTTGAGAGCATCGTTGCTGCGCTGAAGTAAGATGGACATCTTGGGAGTAAGAATGGGAGGTTTGATTCTGCAGCTGCGTATAGATGATGAATTGGTATTATATACTAGTATTGGACTGATTCCTAAGTCATAGGAGGGGTGGTATGGAACTTATACTCTTCTACTAATATGTAATGGGCATCACACAATGCCGGTCGGCATCTGACGACAATTTGGCATCTTCCAACGGGCATACATGCATGCAAATCTATCCATATACTTCTACGCCATTGGGACGGAGAAGCATTGCTTCATTGCAGAGTTACTTCCTATTTCATAATCAGGCAATTGATTGCCTTGCAGTGACTGTGCTGAATCCGCAGGCGGGCAGCATGTGAACAAATCTGTTCAGGAAATGATAGCTGAGTTTTGCCCGTGCCTCTCCCATTTTCACCAGGCACTGGGAGGGATTAGTCGGCAAGATGGTGTTATTGTGACCTGGGAATTGTTTATTGGCGACCGAGAAAGCATTCGTGAGGGGATTCGGAGTCCTCGGAGGGCTGGTCCTTATGCAACTTTCATGCTGGTGATGCGACTTGTGGGCTGATTGGTTCAAGGGATGAAATCACCTACCGACATGCAACATGGAAACTTTACTAATGCCGCGCTCTTGGACCTGCAGAGTAGCATAGAAGTAATTAATTGTCCAGTCAGCTTGCGAATTGGCGATGACAGCACATGCAGGTGGGGTAATTCCGAGACTTCCGGAGCTTTTTCTCCATCTTTCAACTTCGTACAATTTTGAAGCCCCCAAATGATTGATAAAATATAAGAGCATGAAAACCAATCCATTCTGGAAATCTAATCCAGGTGAGGGTTCAGCGACTAGCGAATTCCAGCGGAAAAGCTCCTAGCATTTCCCCCCCACGAAGAGCGAGTAAAATCCATCAGGAAATGAAATGGGAGAAATATGTCATCTATTAAACATATTGCTCTATATTACAGCACTGCGGGGTTGGATGATGCAATATATCATGATCGTGGCACGTTCCAGGAGGGGTTGCAAGCATTCGTGGACCGCACACACCTTTCCAAATGCCACACTGAAATAGAGGAATGGGAGCGGTAAAATGGATTTGAACCCGGTATAGCCGGGAGGTGTATCGAAGATATGAATGATAATCCATCAAACGTTCTTTTACTCCTGTGTTACATGAGTTTGGTCAAGGAGATCGAGATCGTTGACTCTTACTTTGCACTAAGCACAGGAGAGAAAGCATATATAAAGAATGCAAAGTAAAAACAATACGACCTTGCGAGAACCCAAGGCCAATAAGCCACACAGAAAGGTACCAAGTTGACTATGAGTGATAGAACATTTTGAAATCGACGACTCAAACTTGAGCGTGGATGTGGACGTCCAAATATTTCAGTCTGATCTACGTGTTTGTAGATACCCCTGATTATTTGAAAACCCAGCTGGCAACATTCTCTTGCGATTGAGAAGAATGCGAATAGAATCATGTGACGCATTGCATCTTCACCTAGTCATTGGCTTCAAAGACCTGAATTTGAAGGTTTCGTG
The DNA here is from genome assembly GCA_007821475.1 of Lachnellula arida. NCBI lineage: Eukaryota > Fungi > Ascomycota > Leotiomycetes > Helotiales > Lachnaceae > Lachnellula > Lachnellula arida. Next base: position 15,537 of record QGMF01000163.1, read on the forward strand.
TTCTCCTGACAGAAGGGGTATATGTTTTACAAGAACTGACAGCTAACTACGACGATCTTAATCTATCCAGCCGATGTTTAGCACCTTCTACCAGCGCCGTTTCGCGATTCAACAATGCAGTGATCTGGGCCATCTTCGCTTTTCTGATCTCAGAAGGTACCTTCACACCTCTTGATACCGGTCTTTCATCTCCCGCGGCAAGATCCTCAATTTGGTCCAGAAGCTCGTCCTTCATTTGCTTGACTTCGTCGAATCGTACCCAGGGCTGCTTCGTGATTCCGAAATCGTCCACTGTGTCCCCCTCCCCAAGAACTGCACTTTGCACTTCAACTACCTCCTCAGCCCAGCCCCTCTCCTTGTCAGTCAGTTCGCGGCCAGTTGCCTTGGTAGCTTGTCTCCTTAACTTCTCAATTCGTTCCGTCAGCTCCTTCTGCCGATTGTTGGCTTTTGAGATTCGCGCCTCCACTCTGTCATTAACATCGGCTGCGGGTTCGTCGTCTCTATCATCCCCAGTGATATCATCTACACGTTCGGCAACCTCACGGACTTTCTTGATCTGACTCTGCAGGTCAATCTGTAAGCGTTCGCATCTTCGGAACAACTCTGCCGCGGCAGTTCCAAGCCGATGAGTTTCTTCGCTGAGAACTTTGTGAGCGTCAGTCATCACGTGAAGGGTTGCTGGTGATAATCGGATGTCTTCCTTCAGTAGCCGCTTGTATTTGCTATGTCGTAGCTTCTCCAATAACAATGGGAGCGCAGATTGTTCCTCGAGGGCGTGAGCGGGTTGGTACACGGGTCTTGGCTCAACAACCATTGAAGGTTGCAGGGGCTCGGTGTCATAAGTCGGGGAACGAGACCGATGATCGATTTCTTCGGTATCCGGAGACTCAAAAATTATCGCCACTGGATGATATGGCGTTGCAGTGAGAATGAAATAGCCAAGATCCGGGTCCCGCATGGCTACGCTCGAAGCAAGAGACGACGATCGATCTTGAGACTGTTCTGTATAAATTCTCTCCCGTAAAGAATTGTGTGCCTTGACCATTAGATCAATTCGGAAGTCGGCACCAGCGCCACTGTCCCTCAATTCGTTCTCCAAAGTAAACACCCAAGGCGTTAGGGATATATAAGTGACGCTGGAAGTATCCGTAACGAAGAAACTGTACCGTGAAGTGAAGTCGCTGCTGAACATGGGCCAGTTCCCTTCCCAAATCTCCCCAATCCGTGATGTGTCGAGAACTTGGAATGTCAATAATGACGGGGGATCAGCATCGTCCATGGATTTGAGAAACTTGGAACTGTGTTTGGGAAGCCACTGTGCTTCTACGCCATCAAGATCGAGTGAAATAGAAAGTCGCCCGCTGCTTGTAAGCAAGCAAACCACCCCAAGTGATAGCCCATTGCTGGGGTCGTCGATTTCAAGGTCATTTTCTTCCCCGAACATCAACTCATCCACATCGAGCTTGGGGCCAATGACATAGATATCAGTTAAGAGACTGTCGAGTTCGTCTTCCGACTCCTCGGGTGCCAATTCAAAGTCGAAAGGGCCCTGCAATTTCGGAACTTTTCCTGGCTTTATTGGCCTGATATAGACGTCCGAGTGCGGCTCGCCCAAGAGAGATTCAACCTCAGCGGGTTCTTGATTATCTAGATCAGACATCCAGGCTAGTTGTTGCTGAGCGAGCATTCTGGTGCCTTGGGGCACTTCCTGGTCATCTTCTATGGCGGCAACTTTGGCAACAATTGATACAGATAATGCTGGTATTAGAGTTGGAGGTGGTGACCACTTCTCGGGGAGTAGAGGACACAGAGCATAGACGTCACCTTCCCTCATTGCTATCCAAAGAGTCATGGGTGACCACCCACCGCTTTCTCGACCCGCGAAGCATGCTGATGCGACTTCCATTTCGAAAGAATCGGGCGAGAATCCCGTGCTCGTGCCTGGTTTCGAAGCTTCAAAGTTTTGATCAAAAGATGTTCCGTCCACTAGCTTTTTGAGGTCTATTGAAAGCGTGGGTCTGTCAAAAGACCAGCGGTCATCTAGGGACAACTCCCAAACCCGTACCACGGCATTTTCCGTCACCGTAACCAAACAAGATCCATTTACTCCAAGAGGGTGCCATAAAGCCGAAGCAATAGCCGCCTGTGATGTGACATGTGTTTCGGGGCCTAGCGTGTACGTTTTTGGTTTCAAGGGGCTTGTATCGAAAGCAGTGAGGTGTGATGAGTCCGGTAAGATTGCAATATGTACAGTATGGGTCGTTAGGATCGCGAGATAGTTCGTGTGCGGCGATATGATCAGTTGCCTGATGTCTTCCGCTACGGGGAGTTTCAAAGTCTGGAATGTTAGAGACTGTGAACCAGCAAGAGTTCTAGAGAAGCTTACCCTGTACCCTTGAGCGTGGTCCTCATCATATTGACTTGAACTTCCTTCTCTTCCCTTCCCTTTAGAAGTGCCATTTTTCGTTTCCTCCTTGTGAATCCATGCTTCCTTTAGGTATGCAAGATCTGCCCATCGTATCTCCCTCCCAACAGCTGTAAAGATTTCCGTTCCGCGGCGAGCAATTGTTCGACGAGGGCCTGGCTTTGTATGCTTCTTTTTGCTCGTGCTGGACCCGTTCAAGGAAGCGGTATGGGTGCCCGCAGGTTTTCTGGCAGCACCAGTAAAGATATCATAGCCAGGAGTTCCTTTCCCGAGCCATGCTGGCGTGTAGCTGATTACCTGGGGCATCTCGGGGGTATAAGCTAGAGAAGAAGCTCTAGAAGCTTTGCAAGGCGTTGAGCTTAAATACAAGTCATGAGAAATATGTTTGCGACAAGCAGGGGTGAATTGATGGTGTGTTGTTGACAAAGCTTTGTACAGTACAAGTAGGTACCTTTTTTTGAGGCGCCGCGCCTGAGCAACCGGCGCTAGTCGCGTTCCTGACAAGGCAGCTCACAGCTTGCTTTTCTCGACACGCCTCCAACACAAGAACAAAGATGCCAGCAGCAATACGAAACACCGTAGACCGGCTGGACAAGCCAAGTGCTTACTACCAGAGCAGGGTAATACAATTCCTTTATTTCATCACCTCCCATGATTGTGCATTTTGCTAACCATAAGCTCTTACCTGCAGAACAAGAAGCGCAAGTATGACAGAGACAATGACGAGCGGGAAAGGACGCCAGAGGAGCCAGCGGAAGACCCCCTGAAAGATGCTGCAACTCTCTATGTGGGAAACCTGTATGTGCCAGCCTGGTGTATCCTAGTTTTTTAGATCGAAGCTTACGAGGCGCATTCAGATCTTTCTACACAACAGAAGAACAGATTCACGAATTGTTTGCTAAGTGTGGAGAGATTAAGAGGTTGATTATGGGCCTGGATAGATTCAACAAGACGCCCTGTGGCTTCTGTTTCGTCGAGTACTATACGCACCAGGATGCATTGGATTGCATGAAATACATTGGCGGAACGAAGCTTGATGAACGTATCATTCGGACAGATTTGGATCCTGGTTTTCAGGAGGGGAGGCAATATGGAAGGGGAAAGTCTGGCGGCCAAGTGCGCGATGAGTACCGGGAGGAGTATGATGAGGGTAGAGGTGGCCTTGGTCGAGCAATTCAAGCAGAGAGACTAAAGGAAGAAGAAGAGTATGGCAAAGGAAGATAAGCTCATGCAAGGTGTAAATTCGGCGTTTTGGAGGCGTTGCGGAAAAAAGGATTGAGAGCATGCATTGTGGATTTCACAGCCATATTTCAACTTCAAATGAAACATTGGCTGAACAGTATGGTATATTATGCCATTGCCTTCATTCCTGATATACATCCGGGTCAAACGCCATCCCTGTGCTTCACATGCATACTGTACAATCTTCGATTCATCCGTCCATAAATTCCACTCAGTATCCCGGAGGATTGACTCGCTGTGATACTCTTGTCCACTTTGGTAGCTCTGTAGCTGCGTTAGCAAATGTCCAACAGCTCCTGCATTCGCCATCGAGAACCCACTTCGTATGCTCTTTCTGTATTTCTTCTCCTTACGGTCGAAGATTGTGTATTTGTCTTTTGGCACCATCTCCTGCTCAATTGGCATCTCCTCCTTCCACCTCTCCACAGCCTTCGTAGTGATGCTCTGCTTCGTCAATGCCTTGTCCAGAGTAGCTACAAGCGAATCGACTGCGCGTAACCGTTTGCGTTGTCGTGCCTTTTGAAATTTGGAGAGTCGCCATGGGATCTTCCTAAATTGAGGAATGCAGTCAGCAACGAGCTCAAATAAACAAGTCAGGGATAATGGATTTTGACATACCATAGAAGACCCCCAGATAAAGGATTCGTGGGTCTGAACGCTCCGAACATTGTGGTTGATGTATCTGAGGAGGTGGAGCTGGTGTTGGAAGGTTGCTTGAGATTTATCTGCGCAAGGCGTTCAATCGCATCGGCCAATCAGGGTCCGTTCTGTCAACCTCCCTCCGAGCCTCCTCAAACAGCTCCCCACCAAGGAAAATAATACAATACAATCATACTTCCACCAGACTGCCGCGATGTCGTATTACTTTGCCATTATTGGCACTCAGGATAATCCTCTCTTCGAATATGAGTTTGGAACGGCCAAACAGGGAGGAGATGGCGTTGCACGATTTCCAGAGCAAGCACGGCATATGAACCAATTCATCGTCCACAGCAGTCTGGATATTGTAGAGGAAGTACAGTGGGCACAAGGGCAGATGTACGTTTCCCCAGTATTGTGTTTCGCTAGATATACTGATAGCTTGATACAGGTATCTCAAATGCATCGATCGTTTCTACAACAATTACGTTTCCTGCTTCATGACCGGTGGAAGTAAGCGTTCCCTTAACTGTACCATAACGAGACCTAACGGAAGTTCAGATGTCAAATTCCTTCTCCTTCATGCTCCTTCTCAGCCTTCGACTGCAAACACCTCCCGAGCCAGTACATCTATAGCTGCGAACCCAACATCACCGCAAACGGAGGAGGCAATCAAACAGTTCTTTACGGAAGTCTACGAGAATTGGGTCAAGACTATCATGAGCCCCTTCTACCACGTCAACATGGAAGTTAAGAGTCCAGTATTCAGGAGTAGAGTTGCTGCTGTTGGGAAGAAATATCTGTGAGCGGCTTATGTCACGGAAAGAATAAGACTTCAAGCCACCGTCGCCGGGAGCCGGAGAATTTGGGCTTTGCAATAACTTGAGAGTTTTGGAGAGATATCTACAGATGCACAGGCACCTCAGCCTATGATAGACATACGACTCCAGCTTGCTATACTCAGGAGGCAAGCCCTCGGCATTCCAAGATTCCGTGGCAGTTAAGATTCCATGAGACACTGGATTTACGGGATGGATTTCTGGGGTCTCTACAACGGATTGAGAAAGTGGATGGCATCGATGTAAAAGTCTGACGGGGAAGAGAGCTTGGACGAATCGCCGATGAAAATTTTACGTATACCCATCTCCCATTGGGAGCTGATGGCTTGTTCAGATGAAGTGATAGATAGGAAATCACAAAGCATGGTCTATATTACGTTACTCTTTTCCTTCCTGATGGGGCTGTGAGCATGCTATAAGGAGGGGAACTAAGATGATTCCTAGTGGATGAAGCTGTTGATTCTGTTCATGATAGTTTGATAGGGTTGGACTTGAACGAAGGGATTGTCGTCTGATATTTCACGTTTATGTAAAAGTGCTGCTACTGCTAGGTGAGGTTAAACTGTAGTGTATTATTGAGCTGCCTGCATCTTACACCGCACATGCTCTTATAGCACGTTTAAAAATCTGTTGACAGATGGCATCATTAGCAAGTATAAGGATTCATGAAGTTAGCTAGGCATTAAAGTAAAAGAATTCATCCGTCTAACATAAAGAAGAAGTGAAAAATCGATTTGGTGATGGCGACTTAAAGTTTCGCTTGTTCCAAAGCCCGTTGATATGAGTGGCCCACGAACTGCTGCTCTAAGCGGCCCCACTATTCTCCGACTGTTATATACGAAAATAATAACCTTTGCAACCAAAATATCCTTTGTGGCGCGTAAGTTCAATTCTCAGATCCGCAATAAACCACAACTAACAGTTTATAGAATTGGCTAGCGGTTAGTTTATCACGACTTCCCTACAACTACTATTTACTAATTAAAGATCAGCGTCCGACTGTTATTAAATTAAATCGGGAGGTTCTAAGTTCAAGCCTTAGCAGAGGAGGTTGCAAACACTCAACATACTTTTTTGCATTCATTTTATTTGATAGTGTGGCATGGACTCTCACTTTTTTAGGGGGCTGGTAGGGTAAGCGAGTGGCACATCGCTAAATGAGGCATAGTGAGTGAGAATAGATGAATCATGAGATTTAGCTAAGAGTTATTTTTTTTTTTAGTATGTTAGGATTTTTATAAAGCACCTACGGAGTTAATTGGGATATTTTCAATTGGGTTTTGAGATTTTTTACAAGTGTTTTCCTCATAACGAGTATGTGCTAGCTTTAAGCGAGGACTTCGTTGTCACCAAGTCTTTCGGGCTGGTGGGGAAATCATGATAGCAGGATGTTACATTTAACTTTGCAACACATTGGGTTGTACTAGTATTTGCACTTACACAAACAGGACATCAGCTGCTGTAGAGATGCTATCGAGCTAAACCTTAACTGGGAGCACATTTTAAGGCCAGTTTCCGAGCAATGGAAGGAGACGTGCGTATCTGAGTCAGCAGTCGCACCCCTTTTCCTATGCGGGGCCAATGTTTGAAAATTCGGCTAATATTAAGGAGAATCCGGTTTACGTTTATGATATCGGGAACAAATACTGCATCTATAGGATACTGCTACATGTCTTGCCACTCCCAAAAATGCCACTCGCTAGGTACAAAGCAGACTACATAGCATGGAACGGTACACAAGAAGATGCGGTGTCACAGGCGCCTGCTACGTCCCGTTTCACAAGACTGCTACTGGCTACGGTGCAGACGCGAAAGCACGACATGGCACACAAGAGAATGCGGTGTTATGAAGATCCTCTCTATCAGGATTACTCTGGACAGTATATATGTCTGGTATAATGTCTGGAAGTGGTGATGCATATTACCGATAACATCGTCAAACATAATGCAAACTCAACTAACCGTACGTCATCGGTTGCGGCATCTTTGGTCGAGCAATTATAGACGAACTTTCATCTCAAGCCTACACGTATCAGTCTTACTCTCTTTCCTTGATACACCGCCGCAAAGAAGCCGTAGAGAAACTCCAGAATGACTACCCCCAGGCATTGGTGACGAACGACAACAAAGATACCCGAATCTGGATGTCACCTAAACACCAGGGAAACAGGCACATCGTCGTGATCGGGACGCAACCTCAATACACCGCCGAGGTCTGCGGCGATATCACTCAGGCCTTTAAACTGGCTGGTGGGACTCAGCAGCTAGCTGGTGGTGGTTACCGTGTGTCCAGGAATCACCATTTCGCAGCTCGAATGTTGGCTGCCTCCCGACACGCCTATTGTGCGGACGATGCCTAACACGCCAATTGCTGTTAGGCAGGGCGCAACTGCCATTTTTGCCAACTGTTCAACGACTTCCGGAGTGGCATCCGAGATCCAGTCAATATGCAAACGCATGTCCCCTGCTGTAGTGCTGCTCCCGCGGGAAGAGTTGATGGATATCGTAGCCTCCGTATCCGGGTACGTATAGGCCATCGAGATATGTAGCCTTCTGTCTCTGTCTCTGTCTCTTCTCTGCTTTCTTCCTGCTTCTTTCTTCGTTATTTTCCTTTCCCCCTTCTCCCTTCTTCATTAGCTGATCGCTACCTCTAGGTCTGCTCCTGCCTACTTCTTTCACTTGATCCAGTCTTTGGTGGCCGCCGGGGCTGCCTTCGGCCTCCCACCCGAGATTGGCCATCAACCAATCGTCCAATATTGTCTTGGTGCGGCTCTACTAGCACATGAAGCCCCTGATGCTGCGATGCTTGAGTTGCTGGCCGATGTATGTGTTGCGGGCGGCAGCCGAGAAGGCTATCCGCACATTAGATCGACTTGACACAAGCACGGCCGTACTGGCGGCAGTGAAGGAGAGCTGGCATGCCAACCGGGCAATGAGCGGGGAGGCCAAGGCAAACTCCGATCCAGCAGCAAAGAGATAGAGCAGGGAAGTATCGATAGCTTGCGAGTATTTGAAATTCCACAGCTTTAGTCACCATAGGAATTTCTGTATGAGATCTTCCGCAGTTATAAATGCCTTCTGTCTTCTCCCTTCCCACATTTTCAAAGATAGGATTCAGCCCATTTCACTTGGCTTACTATTACAACTTGAGATTTGGAGTACTGATTCCATTTTCTTTCTTGCTTTTGCAAATAGCGGTCAAGTGCCGGTATGCAGCTATCCGATCAAGAAGCAGATCACTACTGTACTACCAAACGGTCCGAGGTTGCGGTCCGCGAATTCTTTAGCGCGTGTGACACTATCACTGATGCACTCAGAAGAGGATTTGGAGCAGTATATACAGTGATTACCAAGACATGTCACATGTCTAAGTATCAACGTTCACTTTTCATCTTTGAGGGATGAAATTGTCAGGCAAGTAGATTGTCATTCGAAGCTGTCGATCAATCGTTCATCATGCCAATGTAAGCTGAACCTTCCCCAAGACGTTTAGTTAAACAGCAGTTCATATATCTCACACAATTGCAGGCTTCAAAATCCATCGGAGAAATATGCCCCATTCAACCCTCCCACATTTCCAGACAGAAAGTGGCCCTCCAAAACAATCACACAAGCGCCACGTTGGTTGGCAACAGATCTTAGAGATGGAAACCAAAGTCTTGCATTCCCTATGACGGTTGAGCAGAAGTGGACTTACTTTCAACTGCTTGTGCGCATTGGCTTCAAGGAAATTGATGTGTCGTTTCCCAGTGCGTCTGACACCGAGTTCATGTTTACCCGCAAGCTCGTCGAAACACCAAATATAATGCCCGAAGATGTTTGGCTTCAAGTCCTTTCACCCTGTCGCCGAGAGTTGATCCGAAGAACCGTGGATAGTGTTCAAGGAGCTAAAAAAGCAATCATCAGTTTATATATTGCCTCCAGTGACAATTTTCAAAAAACAATATTTGGATTGTCTAATCAGGATGTTTTGAATATTGCAGTTGATTGTGTGCAATACACGAAATCGATCACTAAGGATGATCCTAATTAGCAAAGGACGACATGGAATTTGATGTTCAGCCCTGAAGCGTTCTCGGACACCGACACCTCTTATGCTATTGCTCTCGGTGAGGCTGTGAGGAATGCTTGGGAGCCAACGGTTGATGCACCCATGATTCTGAATCTCCCGGCAACAGTTGAGATGGGTACGCCAAATACCTTTGCTGATCAAGTCGAACTTTTCTGTCAAGGATTTCCCCAAGAAGATGTCATTGTTTCACTACATCCACATAATGATCGTGGTTGTGCCGTAGCAGCTGCAGAACTCGGACAATTGGCGTGCTCGTCGCGTGGAAGGCTGCCTATTTGGAAACGGCGAGCGAACTGGAAATGTTGACCTTGTAACGCTAGCACTGAACCTCTACACTCAAGGAGTTGATCCGCGCCTCGACTTTTCCGATCTTCCAAGTATTCGAAAGACCATCGAGCACCTTACTCGAATTCCAGTTCACACTCGTGCGCCATACGCTGGCGATTCTGTCTTTTTAGCCTACAGTGGTTCACACCAAGACGCAATCAACAAGGGCTTCAAGAAGTGGAACAACCCAAATCCAGACCAGAAAAATCTCTGGAAGGTGCCTTATCTACCACTGGACCCAAAAGATATAGGCAATACTTATGAATCTATTATCCTTGTAAACTCTCAGAGTGGCAAGGGCGGTGTTGCATGGACATTGGAGAAATTGGTGGACTTGGATATGCCCAAGGAATTGCAACAAGACTTTTCCAAAGTCGTGAAACGAAGGGCTGATGAGGCTGGTAGAGTTTTGACTTCTGTGGAGATACAGGAACTTTTCTGCTCCGAATACCGCGTCACAAGTAAGGATCCGAGAATCTTAAAGTATGAAGTGGAACGCCGGCGAGATGATGGACTCGTTATGGTCAGTGCCATACTTGTTATACACGGTTCCGCTCGGGGGGTTCAAGGGGTGTCAGATACAGTGGGAAACGCGATTTCTAGTTCCATTGCCGTTGATACTGGTCTGCAAATATCCTTCGAGGTCTTCGAGAGCAATTGGAGTGACGAGGGAGGAACACGAAGAATTGCTATTGCAAAGTGCCAAGCGAAGGACGGACTGTGCGGTGCATGGGGTGCAAATATCAACGATTCTTGTGAACAGGCTGATTTGCTAGCTTGTCTTTCATCCCTTTTGGTGAGTTCGCTCGATTTTCGGTAGTTTTGATATTTGATTCTGACTTAGACAGAGTATACAAGAATCTGCGCCGAGTTTGCGACTTTTGACGATTACAGCCAATCTTGAAGATACGCCAGCGACATCTACAAAGGATGCAGTGGAGTTGCGGCCGTAATCTTTCAAATAGTTTTTGGTGAAGAAGCACGTCTAAGAATTCTCAATAGACAAAGAAATACCCTTTCCAATCTTGACATTTAGTGCACCAGGCGCCTAAGTAAGATAGTAGCTTGAAAATGGGTATCGCTATCCATGGTTTACAGGTAATAAGATTGAAGAGCAAAAATTGATAACAAAAGTTTCCTGCAATAAAAATGGCTTCATATATCTCTAGAGCAGTGCAGATGTACAAAATAATATGATTTGGCGAGATCAAAGCTCACACGTTCAATTATTCTTAGCTCTAGGTGATTGCAGAGGGATCCGTGGCTGTGTAAATATTTCGGACCGAGATGAGTGTGTTACTGCTCGGTCTGCTGCTACACTTCCGAGCCGGTGAAACAGTCATCGGGAATCTTACCGCATGCCACTTGATTTTGGACTACAGATAAGTTCCAAACTACCATAGAGAATGGGAAAAGGCAGCCATACAGCAAAGAAAACTTGCAGCAGCCTTCACAGAATGTCTCCTACAAACAGACCTAGGACTCTCTATGAAAAGGTGTTTGACGACCATGTTGTCGAAGAAAGAGAAGATGGAACAGTACTTTTATACATTGGTAATTTGCGAAATCCACGATCTTCGACTTTGGCCCTAACATTTTCAGATAGACATCTGATCCACGAAGTGACTTCATCGGTACGTAACAATTTCGCAAAAGAAAAGGACATCGACTAACTGTCTGTAGCAGGCATTTGCGGGGCTGGAAGCTCAAGGTCGCCAAACCCGGCGTCCTGAGCTCACACTTGCAACATCGGATCACAATGTCCCTACTACAACCCGCAGGCGTTCAGTGAAAACTGCTTCTTTCCTCAAAGATCAGCCTCTCGCTTACAGGTCCATTCCCTAGAACGTAATGTGAAGCATCATGGGATCCTGTACTTAGGTTTGAATTCCAGGATGCAAGGTATCGTGCATATTATTGGACCGGAATTGGGGTTCACGCTTCCTGGCACCACCGTGGTATGTGGAGACAGGCACACCAGTACGCATGGAGCATTTGGAGCTCTTGCATTTGGAATTGGAACCAGCGAAGTGGAACATGTACTCGCGACGCAGACTATTGTCACGACGAGAGATCGGAATATGAAAATTGTGGTCAAGGAGACACTGGGTGAAGGAGTCAGTTCAAAGGACTTGATGCTTTTCATTATTGGAAAGATTGGTAAAGCTAGTTCTTACATAATGAGGTGACAGAAGCTAACTTAGGATTAGGAACTGCTGGAGCAACTGGGATGGTGATTGAATTTGCCGGTCCAGTGATTGAAAGTTTGAGCATGGAAAGCCGTATGTCCTTATGCAACATGTCAATCGAAGCAGGTGCAAGAGCAGGAATGATTGCGCATGATGAGATCACAACTCAGTACGTTAAAGATCGACCAATGGCACCACACTCATCTTCACATCTGTGGGATGAAGCACAGAAGTACTGGCAATCCCTGCTATCAGATCCAGGCGCTCACTTTGACAAAATCATCGAGATAGATGTGACAGACGTCGCGCCTACGGTGGAACCTCGCCCGAGCAAGTTGTGCCAATTACGGGATCCGTGCCTTTCCCCGGATATTTCGAGGACCCAGTCAAGCAAGAAAGCTGCAAGCAGGCTTTGGAATACATGGCCCTTCAGCCAGGCACCTGAATGATAGACATCGCGGTCGACAAGGTGTTCATAGGGTCATGTACAAATGCAGGTCTCGAGGATTTTCGCGTTGCGGTCTCGGTGCTGAAAGGGAAGAGAATATAGCATAGTCTCAAACTGGCATTGGCGGTTCCTAAGCTGGTTTTGGAAAATGTTCTGCGCAACCGACAAGAAAATGGCGTTGGAGAGCGTCTGGGTGAAGATGAGGATTGAGATGGCTATGGGCTGATCTGTCGGTGCGCTGGCTACTTGAGGAACCAACATGACATTTTGAGCTCCAAGTCCCGCTCCTGCACTTAGGAGAATTTGGTGGCCAAGCCATTCACCTATGCGAGAGTTTGTCTTGAGAGTGCTCAACATGCCAGCTCCTATAGCCGTCACCACAGACGAGAGTATCAGGAATGGAGTGTAGTAACCGACTGCCGTAACAACTCCACCACCGATGAGGGAAAAGACAACAAGACCTTAAATACTAGGGAGATTTCGGATGCCGGATTGGGTGGCACTGACGCCTTGAATGGCCTGAAACCATATAAGGAGCTATTCCGGTCAGTAAGTGTCAAGTTGTCAACGGAAGGCGAAAGGATGTAGCTTACGTAGTATGTGAAGATGAATAGTGCCCCGCCCATACAAACTCCAAACCATACAACACCCAAAATGTTTCGATCTTTCAATATGCGGAGAGGAATGGTAGCACTATCTTTCTGCCAGAACTCGACCCTGATGAACACCACCATCATCACACCGAATACAACAAACAAAGCAATGATCCGATCGTTACAGAACAAGGACGAGCAGAGGGCAATGCTCAAGAGTATCAGCTTCCATAGGGCAAAGCTCTGGCTCTTTTGCTTTCTCGTCATTTACGACTGTGCTGGTGGTATCTCCTTCTCCATCTTCAAGACTCTGACCCCCTGACCCTGAGGCTGTGAATCTTGCGTGGAATCTGCTGTTGGAGGGATTGACGAGGGCAACGGCGGTGCCGTAGCAGGTTGCTGCACCGCACTCATCGTGATGGAGTTGCAAATAAGACGGCGCAGGTGGTGGTGGAAGGAAGCAAGAGGTAGTGTTGGGGTTGGAAAGTCCTACACGTGACCCTAAGCTAATAAGAATCTTGTGTTTTAGCCCTACCTTAGCGGTAGCCGGTGATGGGTTCTAACGGTAGTTAAACAGTTAGGCGAGGTTTAACGTTTTTAGCGAACTTGCTGTAGTAGAACCATTAGAGACCGCTTAACAATAATATTAACGTTAGCAAAGTGTTAAGCGATAAGGTAGGGTGCAGGCAGTGCGGGTGCAGGCGGTGCAGGTGCGTTCTAGGTTATACCTGCAGGTAGGGTAGTATATAGTACGTCCACCACACCACACTACACCACACCACTTAGAGAGCGCCGCCACATATGCGCATAGGTATATTTTCGCTAAATCGATCGATTTTCGACTTATTTTAATTATAATGCGGACCTCTATTAAGTGAGACTATTCCCGAAGAATTAGAAAGCTCGGTCTAAGCTCGGAATACTAGGAAAATACGTCATTTCAAGGAAAAGCGAGAGCGTAATTACTAAGCTACTCCTATACCAGAGGCTAAAGCGGGATAAGGCTGCTAAGGCAAAATATTATCGCTTAATGCTCCCTTAACGCTTTACTAACGTTAAGCTACTGCTAACTGTAAGCGGACCATTTTGGGTCCTCACCGCGCTCCGCCAAGGTACTTTATAAAAATTTCTCACGAGCTGATTGAGGTAGTCTCGAAGAACCAGGGCCCATCCCAATTGAAACACATTCGCCATTGTCAACTCGAACTCAGAACAAAATTCGCCAAGCGACTGTTGGAAAGGCAGTGCGAAATAAAATTCTCTTCGCTCTTTGGGGGCACCTACAAGCTGACGCGCTGGTGATTTCTGCAAAAAGCAAGGTTCAGCGGCCCTGAGATAATCTTCCCAATATGTGCGGACATCGTCCATGGATTGGTGCTGGATAAATTCCACGTATTCCCGATGCGCTGTCCTTGGGGTTGGGTCAAGCCGATCATCGTATGCAAATCCCAAGTCGCGCAAAAGAATCTGTCTAGAAATGCCATCTATTATCGTGTGGCTAATTTCAAACAAGCATACCGTTTTCCCTGAAGGGGACCCACAGATCACAAGCCTATTGTGGGGTCTCAAATATGGAATTGCAAGGGGCTGATACTCTATAAGTTGTTCTAATGGGTCGTTGTCGTTGGGTAGAATGATGCAAACTTCTGGAGGTGCTTTTTTTAAGATGAGTTGGTCCTGGGAGCTGTTCTGAGAAGGGCTGTCATAGAACACAGTGCGCAGCAAAGGATGTCTCCGTACGACTTGCTGCCAGGCGCGCATAAGTCGGGCTGGATCCACAGCGGACCCATTTCGGGCATGAAACTCCAAGTACCATTTGCTAAAATATTGCGCGGGGTCTTTTGCCTGGCTAAACAACATCCCTTCTTGTATTGGTGTGCATGGATACGCATCCTCGACTTCTAAGGTATCGGTTTCGAGCGGCGAGATAACTTGATTGACGAACGCATCCAGTTCGGGGTACGAATATGTCAACAGAGGGAAGTCAGAAAGAGTGAAAACGGTAGCTTGCTGAATCAATTTTAACGCTGTGGATTCCAGACACAACTTGCAATTTTGGATCCACTTGTGAATTGCCGGTTGGTAACGCATCAAACGATTGAAAATGAAAGTAAACGACAGGCGCGAATCACTAATCTCCGCCAGGACATCTATCAATGCAAAGCGTGGCATCATATGGGGCATATTAAGAAGCTCGCCTTTTGTGATTGGGAAATATTGTAGGAGTGATGCTGAGTCTTGAGAAAGGCCGGGATGATAGTTGAACGAGATTTCTAGGGGATCGGCTGTCCCAAAGGCTGCAGAACCATCTTGATGAAGGTATCAAGAAGCAAAATAACGCCAACCGCTTCCAGCCACTGGTCGTCGCCCGTCTTTGACCCTTCTCGCGATCTCATCTTCTGGCTGGATCTGGATGTCAATTGGCCAGAAAGTTGTAACCAACCAACACTCCGAGTGAGGTCAATTCTAGAGTTCCATGGCTCTCGACCGTGTCCTTCATTGAAGATGACAGGTGTCGGCCGATCGGTAAATATCTGCCGGAATGATTGCAGGACTGCTGCGTGCAGTAGCTCTACAGGCTGGGTCTGGAAAGCGTTGTTTGCTCGGCCGAGAAGGCTCTGAGTGGCGTGCTCCGAGAGACTAAACACCTCCTCTGAGGCGTCTCCCCATGTATTTGGCTGGCCATGAACGCCCCAGTAATCGTCTAGAGTGTGGGTAAAATTGGGTAGAGCCTTGGCCGGAGCGAGGTTTGATGCCGTGTATTCGGCCAGGAGCTGGCTCCAGGTCTGGAAAGAGAGGGTGGGCATATGCGGGGCATCTCTCGTAGTGAGTAGTGCCTCAACATCAGCAATGATGATTTGCCACGAGACAGTGTCAACGACCAAGTGGTGTGCAATAAGGGAGAGGAAGAACTGGCCATTCTGATCCACCTGGACTAGATCACAAACTAGAAGCGGCCCCCTTCTCAATATCCAGAGTCTGTCGCCTAGAAGAGACTAGAGTAGCTGCTGAGTCGAGGGATGTTAGACGGTGGCTTTGAAAGCTGTAGCTGTGATCAATGTCGTCGGTTATCATTTGTGTCCAAGCGCGCGTCTGCGGCTGCTGCGTTAACCTCGCACGGAGCATTGATCTCGCCTGCTGAGATTTTGATAACCTCTGCGAACAATGTACATAGAAGGCGTTGGGCATCAGTAACTGGCCCTCTCTTCCTATTCGACAGGGTACTAGTCGCGCTTGTCTGATTTCTAGAGTGCTCTGCGCCTAGACTCCGGAGTAGTTTACGGTCCACTTTGCCGGATTTGCTGAGAGGAACAGAGTTCAGGGGAATGAACACTGTCGGGACCATGTATGTTGGCAGAATCTCCTCTAGTCTTTCACGTACTTCGGTGGCTTTTGCATTGAAACGCTCATCTGTTATCTTGAACACCTCTGGCTCCAGCATAATAAACGCCATCAAAATTGGTCGACTGGCTTCTGCAGTAGGTACTACTACCTCAGCGACAGCGTCTTGTACGCCTGGAAAGCATTTACGGAGGTGATCCTCAACCTCACTTAACTCGATACGCTGCCCGCGAAGTTTGATCTGAGTGTCTTTGCGGCCCATATAGCGGAGGGAACCATTTACGGTATACTGGACAAGATCGCCAGTCCGATATAACCGTTCAACTCCTCCGGGTCGAAACTGAGCGAGCCATAGAGGGTGTTTATTTGCTGGAATAAAAGCCGCTGCTGTCTTTTTGTCATCATTGAGATAGCCATACCCAACAATTGGGCTCTCGACCCAGAGCTCGCCAATAGTACCAATTGGTGCTAAATTCTCGTTGGCATCCACGACCCAGCTCACGGCACTCGTAGGACTAGGACAACCAATATCATTAGAATCTTTCCTATCGCGTACGTTCTTGTTCAGCGTACTGAGAATCGCGCATTCCGCAGGCCCATACAGGTTCAGGAGATGAGTATGCGGGCACCATAAAAGGATGTCTTCGGCGGCGGTTGGTTCGCCACATAGGACTAGCGTTTTTAACGAAAATACCCTCTCTGGGGCAATAATACGAGCAACGGATGGAGTTATGCAAGCCCAATTTGCCTTTAGGGTATTAATGGATTCGATACTATTCCCCTGCCGGTCTTGCTCGAATGGGACGCAGATGCAACCCCCAGCTACCAAGGTAAGGAAGTTATCGGCAATACTAATATCAAATGCATAGGAGGCAAATTGTAGAACTCTCGAGCTAGTGTCTGGAAAGAGACCGGTGCGATTGGCCTCTGCACTTGTACACCAGGACATATGCGATATGACCGCCCCCCTTCGGCTTCCCAGTTGATCCAGATGTAAATACAGCATAGACTGGGGCCTCTGGATTAACAGTGGGCAGCGATCTCGAAGAATCGTTCTTGTGATGAGAAGGGGGGTTTTGATGGTTGCCTAAGATTATTGGTCTCTTCGCAAGACTCCCCGCCAAAGTCGAGTTCCGTTCCGACGAGATGACAAAATGCGCGTTTGCGTCTTGGCATATTCCTTGCAGGTGGAGGGCCGGGTGCGAGGGATCGAGGAGAATGAAAGCACTCTCCGCTTTGCTTACACCTAGCATAGCAACAGTAATCCAACGCGACTTTTCGAAGCAGAGAGGTATAAACCCCCCCGGGTCAACGCCTTGGTCTATGAGATACACGGCTAGATCTGATGAGAGCCGGTTTAATTCAGCGTAGGTAAATTCCCCATCCCAGGCACAAACTGCCGGCGCATTGGGCTGAGCCCAGCATTGCTTTTGAATGAGTTCATGGGCACATGAATAGACTAGTGGGGTGATATCTCCATTCCAAAGGGTCAACTCGGACCAACCATGTGAGCTAATCCTATTGAGATCTCGTATGGGTAGGTTACTTTGAGAGGGAGTCATTTGCTGAAAGAGATGTTACAGCTGATGCAGCGTTCGACCCAACTGAATCTCGTCAACTAATTGCTTGTCAAAGGTCGCCTCGATCTCAACCGAACTGCCCGACGGTTGACATATTAATGTGATGCCATACGTACTGAAAGCGGACAGCTCAGATAAGTCTTTGAAGTTGGAAAACATGCTTGGGAGGCTTCCTTCTTCCGGTTGAATCACCAGCAAACTTTGGAACTGGCAGGTGGCCTCCGCTTCCAATCCCATACGCTTGATATGCTGCAAGCCTGACTGCTCGAACGGAATGGTGGCGATGAAATTCGCCTGGACGTGGCCAAGTGCTTCGGCAATAGTGTTGTCGGGGTTTAGGCGCAGACGAACAGGGATTGCTGCAGTGGTGGGAGCAGTCATCTCCTCGACTCCCAGCACCGGAGCACCACGGCTGGTGGTGATGGTGCCAAAGACGACATCAGGACTTTCGGTGTAGAGAGCCAAAAGGATAGCCCAAGCCAGTTTGATCTTGTTGGAAATGGTGAAGACGACTCGGATCTGTTGCGATGACACACTTCTTGATTGTCGGATTAGGAACGTACCCCCGCGATGGTACTGCAGGAAAGATGGCCGCATTCAAGTCAGCAAACTGGGTCTTCCAAAAGGCTTCATCTTCATCGTGAGTCTGTAATATGTACTTGATGAAGCCATTGAACGGTCGAGACGGGAGACATGTTCCCTTATATGCGGCTCCCACCTGCTCTAAAAGTAACGGCATCGCCCAGCCGTCGCTGATGGCATGATGAAGAACCAGAATAAAGCGAGACGACTCGGCGGTAGATAGGCGCTGGCTCATATAAAGTCGAACCAGTCGTTGCCCCAACTTCCAGTCTTGCCACTTCGTCTTGTCTGGTCCGTGGTCGTCGAAGTATTCCCAAGGCGGAACCCCACAAATGACGGCTTGATACATCGAGCCACTACCTGCCTGTATGATACGGGTCCTGAGAATTGGATTGGCCTCGGAGACCCCATCCCATGCTCTTTTAAAGCTTTGAATATCAATGTGTCTCGGGAGTTCATACTCGGCGGCGAGGGTGTAGGCGCCCGGTCTTTTGGCTGTGAGCGCCATGAGTCCTTCTTGAAGAGGGGTGCAGGGATAAAGTTCCTCGATCTCGTTAGCATCACTCAGCTGGCATTGCCGCATAGCTAAGTCAATCATCGCAGCCCGGCCGTCTGGCTCCGAAAGAAGTGAAAAGGTCGCAATGTTCGCAGAATCTAACGTCTGGGTGGAAATCGCCGCAGCCATCTCGGCGAGAGTTCCATGGTTGTATATATGGCCGACCGTCAACGCCAATCCTTGCCGTTGAGCGAGACCGGCGAGCTTTATATATAGCGGCCATCGAATCCCCACCGATTCTCAGGAAGTTATCATCCTGTCCTATATGGCTTGGAGGGATCTGCAAAACCTCCGCCCAGAGTCGCCGAATCGCCCGTTCCACGGGGGTGGATGGTTGTCGTTTGTTCAGAGAAGCATCGGCATCCGTATACGCTTCCAACTCCTGCCGCGTCAGGTGTGCAGCCAGGGGGCGCAACTGTCGACGATCGCTCTTACCACTGGCCATCAAAAACATTGATTGGAGAGGGAGGAAGACCGTGGGAACCAAGTATTGGGGGACCAAACCTTGTAACTTTGTCTTCACCAACTGTACCTGAGCTTGGAACTGCTCAGTTGGCGCCATAATCCATTGCTGGCCTTCGTAGGTCAAGTTTTTGGTCTCGATCGAGGTTTCAGCGTGTCTTTCGCTTTGTTTTCACGTTCCGTCAAGATGAAGGCCATGAGCATTTGCGAATTCGTCTTATCCGCCAGCGTGATCAACTCGACCACGACGTTACGAATACAATCGCCATCGAAACAGCGTCGTATATGTGCTTCCACCTCATCACCCAGCTCCAGACGCTGCCCTTTCAGCTTAACCTGGGTGTCTTTGCGGCCCACGTATCGAATGGAACGATTCTCGGCACGAACCAAATCGCCCGTCTTATACAGTCTAGCAATGATATTCGGCCGGAGCTGGCGGTGCCACGCGGGGGGATCTATGAATGCCGCTGCTGTTCGAGCCGGATCATTAATGTAACCACGGCCGACCGAAGGACCATCTAGCAACAGCTCTCCCGTCATGCCAGTCGGGCATAATTGGTTGTGGTTATCCGGATCACCACCCAGCAGGTTACCCCGACGCCTCGGCCAATGTTGGTGGCATCGACGTCAATATCACCTACCTCGTGCCGCCTCACCATGGAGACTACCGCACATTCGGTTGGGCCGTAGCCTTGGAATAATTTAACGTGGTTAGACATACATATGCCACGATGTGAAACCCACAGGTAAACGTAAGTAGGTAATACGCTCCACTCATTTATGGTTAGGCAATTCCAAGTCCATCTCAAGTCAAATTCATTCTTGAAAGAATTCAAAAAATGCAAAGTTTTTTCAGTTGTGGAAAAGCATGACCTCCCGATTGGGCTTAGTTCAGGGGTAATTTCCCGTCACAACTCACTTTTGTAGACTTCAGCTTCTCGTAATCGCTCTTTAGACACAATAATATATTGTACAAAACGTTATATGGCTTACATCACTCCATAGAACCTCACAACTGTCAAGTAATGCCTCAAACACGAATCTGTCTATCCCGGTCTCAAAGCCCGTTACGTACCGCATATCTGTCACGTAGTACATACAATAGATCACCGCTCTACTTTCAACTCTCTCTCGACGATCGGCTTGCGCCACACAGCATTTTGTATGACGTTTCCTGTGCAAAAACCCGAAGGTATCAAGTCGGTCAATTGGCGGGTGCATCATATCCTTGTTTCTTTCTTGCTCGAAGGAGCTGAGTAAAATACTCATGTTGCATCGGAATTAGATATGAAGATCAGAGTGCGGGGCTACGTTGTCACCTTTACGACCTCGGGCTTTAACAGAAACGGCGTAGGAAGTTACACGCTATGGATGAGGCCAAAAAACACTGTTTTACCCCTTAATAGTGTATACAAGGGCGAGTTTTAGGACAGCTGAAAAAAAGATACTATAGGCAATTGATACTCAATAATGCGGATTGGAATACGAGTACGAGTACGACAGAACGTCCATTGAAATTCATTGGCTTTTCTTAATAGTGCCCCTTCTAAAATCTTTCATTTTTTGCCGCCAAGAATAAATCACCAAAGTCGAAGTCTAGCGGGAAAAGCGAGCTAAATAACTCAAGGCCATGAACTTTGCAGAAAATAACAACCTGAAAAGAAATTAGCTCGGTGTAAGTTATAGGGAAGTAGAGACTGACAGTATTCATTCTGGGCATCTGTCCACGTTTTACGAACTTCAAACCCGGCATTCTCTGCAATAGAGCGCATCTGCGCCTGACTCCACTTCCCGCTCAAGAAGTAATGTATCTCCTCACCCTTCTTTACAGTCACATGCGACTGATCAACATCCAGCTCCACGTCCTGTTTAGCCACGTAGCTAAAACGCAGCTCGTTCTCCTCCCGCTCGTACCTCATGATGCATTTCCAGTGGTTCGCCTTGAATACATTTCCGCCCATCAACCGGTTGGCATGATGCAAGCCGTGATAGAGGAAAGTGCGCGCGCTGCTCACATCCGGGTCATACGCCTTGACCAGCTTATCTTCAGCCGTGCAGCAATCCGCAGTCAGCAGAAAACTGCAATCAATAGATCTTTGGCAACACGCTTCGCGGAACCGACTCATCAGGGCGCTCGCGTCGGCCTTGCTGAGATTCGCAATGCTATTTCCAACCCAAAGGAATGTGACAGTGGAGATGGCCAGATTAGCAGATGTGGTCAGCCATGCCACGCAGTCCTCGTATGTACCGATTAAGCCAGAGACAGTGATCTTGGCGCAGTTTTTGAATCGCTCTCGCATAGCACCTAAGCTCTGGCCTAGTGCTTCTTCTGAAACATCCAGGGCAAAGTAGTACACTTCGTGTCCCTCCTTGTCGAGGTTCTCTAGGATTGATGGAGTCTTGGTGAGGCTTCTACAATGGTCTGAGCATCTCACACAAAAGAAACAGAGATTTGAATATTGTAAAAATCTTACCCGCAGCCTAATTCAATCAGAACCAGTCTCTTTGACAGGTTGCGTACGATATCGAGTCCCTGAGTTCTGAGGATCTCCAGCTCCCGTTGCCTGGGGTAGTAATCGGAGCTTTTGGTCCAGCTGTAGAAGTTATCCAAGCCTTCGTCGTCCCAGAGGAGCAGAGAAGGCATTGTTCTTGCCACCCCGCGGCCGATAAGTCCGGAGATGATATCCGATTTCAGATCTACGAGTGAAGATTTTCGAATATCGAGGAGCTGGACTATGCCATTGGTGGGAAACATATTAAAAGTCCGATGATGATCAAGCCAAACGTGATACTGGTTCTGGTGGTTGGTGAAAGGTTTTTGTGCTTGAATGATATCTGAAAATTCGCTGTGGTAGCTAACACTAGCATACTTATGTCAACCGTGGACTTAAATCAGCTGTAAACATTCAGTTGCGGGTTTCCTTTTGGCCGTAAAACTAACGTATATGGCAATAATGTCAGAATATAATAGGCTGTTAAAAATTCGGGTTGTTTAATTGTGTTCTTTTGGCTTTTCGTGGGAGTAGATCTCTGTATGTCGGACCCCGCTGTTCCGAGAGCACTACGTCCTGAAGTACAACATACCCGTATATAGAGACACAACATATGGGTATATGCAGGTGATTGTGGGGATTCTGTACGAAATTTTTGTTCCTTGTGATGTAATATTGAAAAGAGGGTTTGAGAGAAACGAAGCCAGCTCTCCAAGAACGAGCTAGAGAATCACAGTTGCACATTTCTTCAGGAAGTTATGTAAAGCCAATAATAGAAATTAACTGATTACTTAAAATGTTAAGGTTTTCATTGATGAAAAGGAGATTCAGTCCCCTATTGCTACTCTCGTGACCTCCTAATTAGGTAAGGTATGTGATTTAGACCTCTAGACATAGAGTGTATAGACTACTCGAGTACATGTGATAATAAAAAGTGTCTTTCTAGGGCATAGTCTTATAGGATTCGATTACCAATGTTTAAGTGGTCTAATATAGCCCTTTCTTCTGAACTGTAGGCGACGGGACTCCTAATTAGTATAAAACCATAGTCTACTATTACTAGCGTTGAGACAGCTGAAGGCTGGGACACCAGGGACATGGTCTTATATGACAACTAATACGGTACCTAAAATCCTTGACTGGCCGAACGCCAAATCCCTCACCAAAAGTTGGGCCCAAAACTAAGGACAATTCATTGAAAAGGAGCTTTAGAGATTTTCATGAATTGGAAACGAATCTCCCTAATCTCCCTGGATCTCCGGATCCTTTTCAAGGAAATCGTCGTGGTGGCCGAACAGGCCCTAAGTTAGCAACTTTCAAGATGCCAGATGATATTTTGACCAGTCCTGATGAACACAATATTCTCAACATTCGGCAAGATATAGATTATCTTGACCTTCCAGAACAAATTATCGACGGCCTTTCCTCTACACCTCCATTCTTACCCTCATTTCTGTTATGGAACGACAAAGGATTGGAGCTATTCGACCGCTTCTCCCAAACACCCTCCTACTATCCATTTCACAGCGAAATCGAAATCCTGAATCGATGTGCGTCAGGATTTTCTGCCAATGTCCCTCAGGGTGGTGCTTTAATTGAGTTAGGGTGCGGGTAAGTGCGGTGCATTGCTTCTTATTGCTTTTCCCGCCGCCTCGCTTTGCGGGTAGTTGCAAGATTGTGTATGGAAGATGAAAACTAAATGACTAAAGGGCTATTTGAAAAAGCAAAACTATCATGTCAGTCTTTGAACTGCAGCAAAAACCAATATATTATTACTGTCACGTGTACCGCGTTACACGTGATGCCTGGCGCTACCTTCCCCTAGCGCCACGCTAGTTAGCCTGCATATCCGGGCCCCGCCCCTCAGGGCATAGCTTAGAAGACATCCCCTTTCACCACCCCAATATGCAGTCATCCTGACAATTACGCCCTGGACGTGTCTCTCTCTCCGTCTCTCCAAAGCTTGACGAACAGCATCAATGAACTGACAAAAGCAATGCATGAGTCTGAATTCCTCACTATCACTGGACTCTTGGGAACTTACGAGGATTGCGTCTCATGGCTCAGCAAGCCCGAAAACCTGGACGGCCTGTCAGACTTCATCATCATGCAGCCAAGATGGAGTAACGTTGTACGAGTCCTCGGGAAAGAGATGAATGTACGCCACCAGATCTGTACCTACAGCTTATTGGTATTACATGTAGATCTTGCATTATTGGAGTATATCTTCATTCCGATGTTACAGAATAAATGCAGTATACTCCCGATGCATCTTTCCATCGTTGGCGGATACGGAATCCCGCAGTGTTGCACATTTCCCCCATCAGATCCGCCTTCCATTTCCCACTGGTGCCGATGCGGACTCTTGTGCCTTTGTCAAACACAGCCACCTCGACTTCAGACTGAGCCGCATAGTACATGTGCAGGTTACACTCGCATTTCCAATCATCAAGCCGGAACATGTCCTGTCCCAGAGCTGCATTTGCGTGCGATAACGCGTTGAGAAGATATTCCATAAATTCTTGGCTGTTGATGTTGTACGCTTGATGAATCTGGGCTTCTTCATCGCAGATATCCGTTGAGAGGATGAGGTTGCAGTCAATGTGGGACAGTTGGCATGCGCTCTTGACGCGGGCGAGAAAGGTGCTGGCTTCTAAACGCTGTTGTTGCCTGTCACAAGACTGTTGTACCTGTACCACGCGAACCATGCCGGGCCGTGCCGTGTTCCCCCTGCCCCTACCTTTTCCCTTTGAACCCCTTCTTTTATTAACCTCGCGTGTATGAAGCGACACGGTGGGGTGGCTTTAGGCCCAACGCACCCAATGGTTGGTTAACTGCTAACTTTTCGTCGGAACTGGAACTGAACCACTAAGAGCATAGGAGATTTAAAACTGGGAAAACGGATCGCCGGAGTGTAAGAGTTGCAGCAGCTTCGCTCACACGAGACCAATTTCAATTTTACACTTCCTTGAACGCAGTAAAGAGAGCACCATCAACTGGAGAAGAAGAAAAATCCCGAAGCTTATTTGCTGATCTATTCAGCCTTGACGCTATGGATATTGGCGTTGATGATCACTTCTTCCGACTCGGAGGGGACAGCATCATGGCAATGATGTTAATCCCTATGGCTCGAGACTTAGGCTATGCCATCGAGATGGCCGACGTTTTTGATCATCCTAAAATCTGCGATTTAGCAGTTGCGTCAAGACCAATCACCACCCAGAAAGATCATACAATTGCTCCATTTACCTTGGCTCATGATTTGCCGACTCGAGAGACTATGATAAAAACCGCGGCAGAGAGATGCCAGGTGTCACCCAGTCAAGTCGAGGATATATATCCATGCACACCATTACAGGAAGGCCTTGTAGCCTTGGCCATCAAGAAACCTGGAAAATATATTGCAACTTTCGAGTATGAGATCGCAGCCGATATTTGTCCTGATCAATTCCAGACTGCATGGAATGCGACTGTTACAGCAAATCCTATTCTCCGCACTCGCATTGTCCCATTCGATTCAGGTACCTTTCAAGTTGTTGTTGGAAAGAGCATTCTTTGGAATTTCTATGATACCGAAGTCGCATACACAAAAGTAGTGGAAACTCTAACTATGGAGATGGGAGAAGAACTGGTGCATTTCGGAGTGATCAAATCAGGGGAAAACTTCAAGAAGGGCTTCAAATTCCACCTCACTCTCCATCACGCCTCATACGATGGCTCTTCGCTCTCCCTGCTTTGGAACCAGGTACAAAAAGCTTACCACAATGAACCGCTACCGACAATACCCTTTATCGATTTATCGAACACATTCTACCAACAAACAGCAACGAAGATTTCTGGAGATCCGAATTCGCTGATCTGAGTGCTCCAGTTTTCCCGGTTTTGCAATCTTCATTGTTCATCCCATCACCAACCTCTTCTCTCAGTCATGTTATCTCTGATTGCAGCCATACAATGACTAATTACACTACATCCACACTGATTCGTATGGCCTGGGCTATAATCACGTCTTCCTATACCGATTCCGAGGATGTCGTGTATGGGCTGACTGTTAACGGTCGGCAGTGGCCCACTTCCCGGGATTGAAGATCTTACTGGTCCAACCTTTGCCACATTTCCCGTACGTGTACACGTCCGTCCGGGTGATTCTGTCGGAGCCGCGTTATCGTCAGTTCAACAGAAATCCACAGATATGATCGCGTTCCAACACTGTGGGCTGCAAAATATTCGCCAGTTCAACCAAGACACAGCTGCTGCATGCAGCTTTCAATGCCATCTAGTGATTCAAGCGCCAGCGAGAGTTAAAGACGCCGGGATTTTCTCCAGCGTGCAAAGTAAACATGAAGATTATGGAGCTTTTGCCAATTACGCCTTCGTGATAGTCTGCCATCTTCCTGAAAAGCGCCAACCAAATGACATAATTGTCACGGTGAGTTACGATGAGCGTGTTGTCCAGCCGTTAGAAGCAACGAGGATGTGCAACAGTTCGAGCATGTTCTTCTTCAACTGTCGGATGGTCAATTTGAGAATCGCCAACTCGACACTCTCGATTTCCTCAGCCCGCAAGACCGACAACAAATAGCAGCTTGGAATTCGGTCGTGCCATCCTCCCATGAGGCTTGCTTGCATGACTTGGTTCTGCAGCACTCTATGTACTCACCCAACGCTCCCGCAATCTCCTCTTGGGATGGTCACATGACATTTGGAGAACTGAAATTCGCATGTTCTTTACTGTCACAGCATCTTGTGACCCTCGGGGTTCGGCCAGGGCTTTTGGCGCCGTTATGCTTCGAGCGCTCAAAATGGTCCGTCATCGCTATGATTTCAGTTCTTCAACTCGGAGCTGCCTGTGTTTGCTTAGCTCCAGCCTACCCCAAAGCCCGTATACGAGAGATATTGGACCGCACCAATGCTAAATATGTTCTCACGTCGCCATTGAAGCAACATATTATGGCTGATACAGACGCTACAGTGGTCACTATCCCCGTCTCGGATGCAAAGGCAACAATGGGCGAGTTTTCAGCGCCTCGTGTCACTCCCCGTGACAAAGCTTTTATCATCTTTACATCTGGTAGCACTGGGACGCCCAAAGGCATCTTAATGGAGCATGCCAACCTCGTCACCAGCATTCGCGACTATAGCAGTGGGATGCACATCAATAAGGAGACTCGTGCTCTGCATTTTGCTAGTTATGCTTTTGAAGCTAGCATATATGAGATCTTTGGAACTCTTGTTAATGGTGGTTGCATCTACATACCCTCTGAGTTTGAACGCCTGAATAGCATCGGCCCTTTCATCAATGAGCATAAAGTGAACTAGGCTGTACTGACAACTTCTTTCATCACCTTGATACGACCCGAGAGTATCCCCGGAGTGCGGACCGTGATTCTTGGAGGTGAGGCAGTAAGTCAGAAGAATGTCCGCATCTGGGCCTCTGGAGTAAACTTGACCAATGCCTACGGCCCTGCTGAGTCAACTATCTGCGCGGTCGGCCCGCTTCCCGAAGTTGGCTGGGCTGGAAGCAAGGGACTATGGACAGGTCACTGGCGGTATTGGATGGATCACCATGCCAAACTATCCTTCACGTATTGCTCCTATTGGTGCAGTGGGAGAACTCTCAATTGAAGGAGCCGTAGTCACCCCTGGCTATCTCAATGATACCGAGAAGACTGCAGCAGCATATATCGTCAGCCCGCCCTGGCGCCATGCGTTTCAATCCGGACTTGGGCATAGAAAGTTATATCGAAGTGGGGATCTCTTCCAGTACAACTCAAATGGAACCTTTCGCTACGTTGCCCGTAGAGATACCCAGGTCAAGCTACGTGGTCAACGAATCGAGCTGGGTGAAGTCGAGGAAAATTTGAAACAACTATTTCCAAATGCCCTTGATATCATCGCTGAGGTTGTTATTCACCAGAACAGTCCATCTATCATGGCATTCTTTGCGAATGAGCGATAACCCAGGCAAGAGTGAATCCTTTAAAGATCTATTTACTGTTCCCAACGAGGATTTCTTGACTCGCGTCAATGCAGCAACTATCAAACTTCGCCAATCACTTCCTGGTTACATGGAGCCAGCAGTTTTCCTACAAGTACCAGATATTCCACGAAATACAAGTGATAAAGCAGATCGGAAAAGACTGCGCGAACAGGCTGCCGCCCTCTCCCATGAGCAAATTCGGCAGTTCTCCACTTTCACATCAATTAAACGGGAGCCAACGACGGAGAAGGAAAAAGCCGTGCAAGGCCTTTGGGCAGACCTCTTCAAAATTCCGTCGGAGCAGATTGGGGCAGATGATAACTTCTTTCATCTGGGAGGAGACTCGATTATCGCTATGAGACTGGCAATGTTTGCCCGTCGCCAAGGATTACGCCTGCCTGTATCGTACATCTTTGACCACCCAGTGCTTTCTGATCTAGCTACTCTTGTTGGTGACTTGTCATCTAATGATCCAACTTCAGAGTACCATCCTGGATCATTGCTAGGCATTACCGACTTGGAGTCTTTTTGCGATGCAGATTCTGCCAGCATCATCTCTACCATTCGAAACCTCGAATGTTATCGATATCCTGCCCGCCACAGAAGTTCAGAGCCAGCTTCTGGAAGCGAAAAATGTCACCTACAGCCGTCTCTATCTACCCACGCGCGTTGATCCGGAGGGAGTTGAAGCTTCTTGCCGGGCTATTATTCGCAAGCATGCTATTCTTCTTACTGTGTTTGTTCCTTATGAGTGTGATATTCTTCAGGTGGTATTGCGAACCGTGGACTTTGAAATGCCGAGGCTTCGTTGTGATGAGGACGTAACGGACTTCTCAAAGATATCTTTTCAAGATTCTACCACTGAAATTGGGTTTGGCACTCCTCATTTTCGGCCTTTGCTAATATCCCGGTCCGAGTAGGAGCACATGCTCGTCCTCAGAATGACGCATGAGCAGTATGATGGAGGATCATTTCCATTGATTTCCAAAGACTTTACTTCCGCATATAATAACTGCGCATTACATATTTCCCCGCTCTCTTTCGCACACTATTTGCGATTCCGCATGGCCCAGAAATCCTCGGAGACGTACGATTTCTGGCGGCAATATCTTTCTAAAAATCAAATGGTTGATATTCGCACAGAAGGTGTACTACCCCAAACCGACTCTCAAGATGAGTTTTTAGTGAAGCCATTGAGAAACATCCCAGTTCCCTCTACTCCTGAAGGGATCACCATGGCTTCCCTCGTCAAAGGAGCGTGGTCTATTGTTCTGGCAAGAATGACAAAGCGACGAGACATTGTATTCGGCAACATTATCAGCGGACGAGATGCGCCATTGGAGGATATCAAGACTGTTTCGGGTCCTACCATAACTCAGTCTCCCTTTCGAGTAACGATTCAGAGAAACTGGACCGTTAAAGACTTGCTGCATCACGTCCAAGTCCAATACACTCGCACCATGCCATTCGCTAACATCGACTTCAAGGACATTGTAAAGCATTCGATAACATGGTCGCCCAAGACTGATTTCGGCAGCGTTCTCACTCACCAAAATGGGAATTTCGATCTGACTTGCTCGATAAATGGCGTAACATCACAATAGAAAAACCTGGACTTTGGTATTCCAACCCACTTCAACGTGGTAACCTATCCCAATGAAGGCCGCCTCTACGTCCAGTTCGCTGTCTCGAGCAAGACGATTGGGCTGGATGCTGCGAACGAAATGATCGACGCGTTTTGTAAAACCATTTCGGAAATCTCGCAAAATCCTATGCGACACCTTGAATCTCTGGAGTCTTTTGGGACGGTGTTGGAGAACCACTCTTGTCGAAAAATTGTGATGTTGGAATATTGTGTTAGAGTTTGTAAATAGTAGCGTTAATTGCAAGTCCTCTCTTTTATCAATCTACATTTCCCCCCCCTTTCACAAAAGTAGAAATATAGCGAAATGATCAAATCAAGCTCTTAATTAAATTAGTGACAAGTAAGCTTAAGGCGAAGATAATTATCAAGCAAATTGTCATGGTTCGGTAGAGCATCAATATAAGGTTTTGTTGACCAAGACAACTACGAAGAGCAAAGCTAATTATCAGGTGGAGACTATGATGTTCCGGGGACGAGTCTACCTCCACATCGGGTACAGCAAAAAGTGAATGTCACACCAAAAAGTGATTTTTTAAGGCATGCGTAAAAAGGTTAAACAAAGCGACGAAATTATTTTCTAGCGGTCGCTATAGCCCAAAACCACTTTTTACTTTTTGCTGTGACTTTCACTTTTTGCTGTACAGTACCCGACTTGGAGGTCCATGCCATGCCTCATACCAAAAAGTCAGGCCTTCGCCCGACAATCAGAAGTCCAGAAACCGGAAGTTGGAGGTTGGGAATAACCTCAAGAGCACGGACAACTCTCCAAGCGAGTTTCTAGCGCCCAGTGGTGGGGTGGTCCATGCCTCGTACTTAAAGATCTGTCATTTGTGAGAATCTCCAATCCGTTTTCACCCAGGACAGATGAATCAATTTCCCTCGCTGTGATTGGTCGGTGGCGTTTCAGCCACCGGGTGACCAGGTCAGGGGCACAAAACCTTAACTCTACTTCCACAGTCATCGCTGATCACAACGTACCGTACCTCCGTACTCGTACGAGTACAACAGCAATACGGAGCCGTAGAGACAATTCCATGGCCAGTCTAGTAGCCAGCTCAGCTGTTATCTTCGGAGTCTCCGCATCATGCACTCTATCGTATACCACGGTGTAGAACCTCAGTCCTTGCAAGTATCGTGTTACGACCAAGACTGCCCCGCATTCATACTCCGCGCCGCTGAAAAGTAATTTGATTCCTTCCCCGGGTTTAAACGATACGCTTTGAACAGTGCACGCCCTGTTTATCCACTCATGTGGCTAGGAATACGAGTAGTGTTTAATCCTAGCAGAGATCACTGGATAATCACCGTTAATCACTGTAAATCCTCGCTGTACTATAGAAAAAGCGGGAGGGACTCGAACTACTTCTTCGGCGGCGCGGAGTACGATTCTTTTTGACCTACAGTATTGTCTCAAATACGAGCCAACTGTTCGCACGGATATAGCACCATGCTTCTTATTAGGTTAGAACTATCTGATTGCCGCCGCGCTACCCCCCGGAATCAGCAAGTGCCGGCAACGGTGTGCGTGCCCGAAGCTTGTTCGATGTCAGATATATTATCTCCATGTGCGTGTTAGTAGCGGGGCTTTTAAGTGGTGACCTGATGTGTACGGAGTATTCGTCGTTCTAGGCGCGTTCGTTCGAGGCGAATGGTTGAGTTTAGCAAACTTTCTCCTGCAGCTTGCCGGTTACACAACGTGTCAAAGCGGGCTGTTTGCTCCTCGGACTCGGACCAAGATATGCAGATGGACGGAAGTGTTTATTGTCCGGATAATGCTGTCTGGTTCATTTATGCAGCTGCGAGCAAAGGGTTTTATGTTAAGGTCGTGAAGTTTGCCCTCTTCCGTTTTCTTTTTGCTCTACCTTTGCTATTCATTGAGGTTCTCGTCTCGTTGATCCTCATTACTGCTAGTATACTACAAGCTAGAATCATATGTTGATTGAAATTCATCCAAGATATCAGACAATGGCGTTTACTGCAGTATCCAACGAGTTCAAGACTTTCGCTATGAAGTCGCCTCTCTTGTTAAGCGTGGGGTCTTTTCTCATCGTTGCTGGCTTTGTCAGATACCTCCTCAACCGCCCCAAACGCCTGAATCTCCCACTCGTGGGCTCACGCGAAAGCGATGATTGGTCAAAGGATCTAATCGAGGGAACTATAAAGGTAAAGATCAACCAACATGCCTTCCTTTTCACCATACCAACATGTAGCCATAGAACTAAAACATATCCCACAGTATCCAGATACACCATTCTGCGTGCCAACTTCGCCCCAAATGGTCATACTTCCCATATCAATGTTGGACGAAGTGCGGAATCTGCCCGAAAAAAAGGCCTCGTTTGATAAATTGGTCCGAGAAATATTCGTGGGGAAGCACACTGGGTTTGGTGACCAGAGACCCGAAATCATAGCTGCTGTGAAGGTTGATCTGACTCGCAACATTGCCGGAACTATGGATGGACTGCAGGATGAAGTCAAGTACGCGCTCGATAAGGAATTTGGATCATGTCGCGACTGGACTTCGTTTGAACTGTACGGAAAGCTGGCTCGCATTGTGGCTTTGTTAAGTGGCCGTGTATTTGTCGGTCGCCCTTTGAGCAGAGAAGAAGAATGGGGTACGTGGATTGAAATTCCATGGGTTTTTTTTATTTAAATACCCCTTTGCAATCCTCGGGTCGGTTTCCGAAGTTCTTGCTTGGAGAATTCCTAGAATCCCGAGTCTTCACTACGCAGTGCAAATATTTTTCGAGGAATAAAGCTGACTGTACCCTTCGCAGTTTCTTCGACGACACAATTCGCGGCTCATGCTCATTTGGCAAGGCTGGCGATACTGGATTGGCCCAGATGGATGCGGCCATTTGTTGCCCCCTTCCTCCCAGAAATCCAGAGACTCAACAAGCACAAAACACGGGGTGCGCAATTATTGACCCCAATGCTCAAAGACTGCCTAGCGAGAGCCCAAGGCGAAAAGTCGGGGCTAGAGGGATATGAAGACGAGCAAGGAACAATGATCTCGTGGTTGCTCAGGCATATGGATCAGAAGCAGCGTGCTGACCCACTGCTTTTAGGTGTCAACCAGATGATGCGTAAGTCATTTTCTTGCCGGCTGAATGGGTAAAAGTCTTACAAGCCCTGCAGTATCATTTGCCGCAATCTTAACGACGAGTATGTCTATATGCCACATCGTTTATGACTTAGCCTGTAGACCGGAGTATGTCGAACCTCTACGCAAGGAAATCAATGAAGTCCTGCGAGAAGATGGATATGATGTCGACGGTGAAGGCTGCTTGAAGCTGAAGAAGACCAGCATGTCCAAGCTCCGCAAGCTCGATAGCTTCATCAAAGAGTCTCAACGACTGTCTCCACTTGGCATGGGTATGTATTCCGTTCAAAGCCTCCAAGTAATCAGCGCTCATACCCGCATCTAGTCTCGAACACCCGCATCGTGACCTCTGATCTCACCCTGTCGACGGGACACGTCCTGCCCAAAGGCACACGCTTTGGCGTCGCGTCATACGCCGTGCACACCTCAGCAGACACGACGACATATTCGCCCTCCTACAACCCGCCTGGTGCCAAATCTCCCGCCGAGTTTGACGGGTTCCGGTTCTCGAACTTGCGCGCCATGAAGGGCAAGGAGAACAAGCACCAGTTCGTCACTACGTCGCCCGATTCGCTCAATTTTGGTCATGGGAATCATGCCTGTCCGGGTAGATTCTTTGCGAGTAATGAGATCAAGGTTGTTTTTATTGAGCTGCTGAGGAACTGGGAGTTTAGGCTTAAGGGTGATGTGGAGAGGAAGGGTGGCGAGGATAAGCGGCCAAAGAATGACTTTCAGGAATTGGGTATGACGCCGAATATGTTTGCTGAGTTGGACTTTAAGAGGAGGGAAGAAGCAGATTTGAAGCTTTGAAGGGCTGGTGGGGTGTTATTTTTATTTGCTGGGGTTGCCAGTTCTGGACTCTTTGTGTAGCACTTGAAACTGTTTAAGCTGCAACTTTGATATCCCTTGGAATGCTGCTTTCCCCTTTACCAAGCCATCTTGGCTAAAATGCCCTTTGGCCACTTTCTCACACCCCATTTTCTAGCCTCATCCAAGAACAGAACGCCAAGACCAAAATCAGCCGGCAGGAAGAAAATGCTCAGCCGGAACTTGGCTCGTACCCAGAGTTGACTGTAATTGCGGGATATAGAGCCAGAAGATAGCCATGACCAGCGCGAAGACAATAGCTGGGAAGAGGTACAGGTTCTGCGTCATCTTGTTGAATGCCGGAGGGTGCTGGAAAACACTCAGACGCCGCGTACGAAGTGTCATTAAGGTGAACCATTGCATGACGACTAGGTTCACAAAGTAGATACTGGAAGCCTCGTTGAGTCTGGCAGCTGCATAGTCTGCGTCGATACTGTCGGGAAGACTACCGTAGCCGAACCACAGGTCGCTGAAGGGGATGCCACTGCGTTGCAGATACCAGTAAGACATAGCAAACGAGCAAAGTGTCTCGAGCACACCGATAATACCGTAGGCCTGAAACATGAGTTTCCAGTCGACGAGACGATCAGCCTTGGGTTTACGAGGTCTTCTGAGAAGGACGTCGGCTTCAGGAGCTTCATATGCAAGGACGGTAGCAGCGGCACAATCTGTGAAGCAGCAGATGATGATCATCAAGAAGGACGACAAGACTTGAGGAAGGCCGAAGATTACATTCGTCATCACTGGCCAAAATTCAGAGAAAGATCCAGCGGGCAGGAGATAGGCGATTGTCTTCTTCAAGTTATCAAAGACGACTCTTCCATACTGCACTGCTTCGACCATAGCACTAAAAGACTCCAGGAGAACCATATCAGCAGCCTCGATAGCAATATCGGAGCCACTTCCAAGGGCGATACCGATATCAGCAGCTTTGAGTGACGGTGCGTCGTTGACGCCATCACCAGTCATACCAACAATCTCGTCTCTGCCCTGAAACTCACGCACGATGCGGAGTTTCTGTTCTGGCGTTGTGCGGGAGAAGACAATTTCGTCGTATTTGCAGAGTTGTTCCCACTGGTATTCGTTGAGAGTGATCATTTCGGGTCCGCTTATGACGATGGAGGACATGGCGTTGGAAGCGAAATCGACGGGGTGCTTTTCGTGACTCAAATCGGAAGTCGACATATTATCGTCTCGCGAAAGCGCGGAAACCCCTTTAACCATATCCAGTGAGTTTGTGATAATGCCGCACTCGACAGCAATGGCTTGTGCAGTAAGAGCAAAATCTACAGAAGGAGTGAAGTTAGTATTACGTATTATTCCGAACATATTTCAGTATTAAGCCGTTCTGAAAGTGAGCTCCAGCAACAAGTGGTTTCGAATTTACTTACCACCAGTGACCATGAATATGCGGATACCGGCTCCTCGTAATGTGGAGACCACCGAGGGAATTTCATCTCTGGGCGGGTCTACAATGCCGACGATGCCAACAAATGCCAAGCCAGAGCGAGCATGATGGGAAATCTCGTCCTCGAATTAGCTGACGTGGCTAACTCTCTCATCTGCTCTTTGCAAATGGTCTTGCGAGCCAACAGAATCACGCGTCTGCCATTGGAGGACCATGTATTCTTCGTGTTCTCGATCTCTGCGAGTGTACCGTCGTCGAGAACCTTGCTCTCACCTTCAATACTAATATATTTCGAGCATCGACCGATCAACACGTCAGGTGCACCTTTGATCGTCAAAAGACTTTGAAACATTCAGTAAAGGGCTGCTAAAAGAATTTGGGAGACTTGCGTATCTTCAGGGCGGAATGAAGCGGCCTCTGTGGATGGAAGCGCGACATCAAGCCCTTCTCTCTCGACCACTTGAAAAGTCCGAATCATGTACTTGTTTTTGCTGTTGAATGCAAGCTCAAAGGTTTTTTTCCACATTCGTCGCAGCTCCGAGACGGGGCCAAGGGCTTCAGAGAATCTCAATACTGCTTGATCCGTTGCATCTCCGTTGATCTTTTGTTCATGAAGGGGAAGATGGCTGGTGGCAGCATCGAACTCTCCTGAATTGCAAAAACCTGCAATTGCTCGCAGTTGGTCAACCGCATTAAAGCCTTTTCCTTCGCTACGGCGATACATCATTTCGTCCCTTGTGCACTGAGGATCCATGTTTTGCAAGCCAATTGAACACTCTGTGACGTGCATTTTGTTCTGTCGACTTATTAACTTCACGCACGCCGACCTGGAGTAGGTTGTATACCTTGGTAAGCGTTCCAGTTTTATCCGAACATATGACACTGACGGAACCAAGAGTTTCGACGGTCTTCAAGGACTTGCACAAAATCTTGTTCTTACGCATTAGGTTTGCTGTGATGGTAAGTGATGCAGTCAACGCGATAGGTAGACCTTCTGGAATGAAAGCGATAGCCACAGATACACAGTCCACAATCAACGTCGGGACGTTGATGAAGCCTGGGTGATATCTGCGCAGATAGGCAGCCCTATTTGTCTCGATCTTAGCACATCGTCTCAAAATAGTAAAATATATGCTTACCAAATGATTATTACTACAGCTATCATGAAGAACATGATGGAACAGATGACCATGACAAAGTTGAAAACTTCCCTTTCCAACGGGGTCAAACCCGTTTTGGGAGCATTCGTCATCTTTGCGATCTTGCCGAAGACAGTGCTGTCGCCCGTCGAGACGACCACACCCATTCCGCTACCGGATATGCAATGAGTACCCTGGAGACCAATACACTTGGTCTCGAGGTAGTTTTCATCTGTGCTCTCTACAGTACCTTGGAGTGGAAGTGATTCTCCTGCATAATTCGGTTAGTATATTATTTTTCTCGGCTTATTATAAGAACTCTTACCAGTAAGAATAGATCGATCAAATCTTGCATCGGAGGAGATTTCCACAAAGCGTACATCAGCAGGCAATTTATTGCCAGACTTGATGTACAAGAAATCGCCGGGGACGATTTCATTCGCAACAACTGTCACTTGATTGCCGTCTCGTAGCATTAGGCAATCATCAGGAAGCATAGTCGTTATGGATGCCATGACTCTAGAAGAAGACCAGTCTTGCCAGGCATTGAATGCAGCTTGGATGACGAAGACCGCAAAGAGAACAATCCCAAGTGCCAAGTTTGCTTGCGCTGGGGGTTGACCGAGAGGTTTCCACGATACGAAAACGAGAATAGATCCGACGAGAAGGATGGATCCAAAGCCTTTGAACAAATATCCAAGTATTAGTTGGAAGTGATGCGTTGGTGGTGCTGATGGTGTGTTTTTGCCATATTCGGTGAGGCGGCGTTTGCACTGTTCTGAGGAAAGACCTTGGGCTGGAGAAGTGGAAAGGCGAGTATAGATTTCATTCGGTGGTAGTATATGCCAATCGACGTTTGACAGTTCTGTCAATGTATGAGTATGATGAGTAAGACGTTGAGAAGAACAAATACGGCCTACCTTTTGCTGCCGAGTCCTTTGCTTTCTTG
Source organism: Lachnellula arida (assembly GCA_007821475.1). Taxonomy (NCBI): domain Eukaryota; kingdom Fungi; phylum Ascomycota; class Leotiomycetes; order Helotiales; family Lachnaceae; genus Lachnellula; species Lachnellula arida. The sequence goes on from QGMF01000163.1 coordinate 52,416, forward strand.
ATTTCAGCAGCATTATGTTCTTTTGACTCGGCGATCTGGAAGGAGACCGTCCTATACTGAATTGGAAGTGCTGATGACGGGTCAATCGAACCCCTTCTGCTGTGTACGCTGTTGATAGACATGTTCGAATTCGAACGATGAAGAGACTGGCGAGGTCTCGCATCACCAGCCTCGACGTCAACATCCGTCCATTGGATCCGAGAAGCATGCTGCTTCTCGTCCCGAGACTCAACCATGGTGAAGACTGAGTCTTGGAAACTTGGAGTTGAAGCGGCCAAAGGGGCGGGATGTCATAGTGCTAGTCATGTGATATGTGTGAATGCGCGTACAGGAGTCACGTGGACCACCACCACAATATTTGTATATAATCGAGTGTTCCCTACGAACCTCTTTACTCTTTACGTTTATCTTATTTATAGAATACAAGACCTTGAGCTATATTTGTCCCTTAATATTATAAACGCTAAATACCTTTCGCAATAATCTAGTAGACCTTAATCTCTAGCTAATTGCCCTTATAATAAAGCCCCTACATCTAATGTAATTGAAATAATAATTACACCGCAGAAAACAGCGCTATAATATTATAAATCCCTATTTATAACATCCTATAAAAAGCAGGACACAACGCTAAAGATAGAGCAATTAATGTGTATAACCTTATTTTCAACTATTACACCTATCTAGAGAGCTATAATATCCCTGCCCTTAATAGCCTCACTAATATTGCCTCTATACTTATATATACTACAGGAGGTAAAGAGAGTATAATATAGCTCTATAAAGATATCTATACTACCTTTATAGTATACTATATATTCCTATAGATTACGCGCTACTACGCTAAATATAAAGAGTAGATCTTAACCCTTAAGGAGTAACTAACTAAGAATAAGAATGCCTATTTAGAAGAGATAACTATGTACCTAGAGCAAACGCGTAATTTAGAGGAGAAGATTGCCTTTTAAGAAGAGCAAATCGCTTTATTTAAACTCTATAATAGCATAATACCCCTATAACCTACTACTGCTACCTAGCTAGTTATCTTAACCCCTATTACCTCTATAACCTCTACTAACGACTAGCAACTACTATAATAGCTTATAAACCTATAAGTCTAAAATAAAGTATATCTTAATATTATATGCTATAGAGGAGATAGGAAGAAGCGTTCTGCTACTTACCTAGACCTATAAAAGTTTACTAGCAACCCTATAGACCTTAGGTAATTCCTATAGAAGTTAAAGCTTAAGCTTAGATATAATGCTAATTACTTTAAGGATAAGCAAGATTATATAGGCTACTACTTCTCTATGCTCGACGGGAAAGCTTATAGATAAGTCAAATACGTAATGGCAGATAATAGCTCTATTAACCTCCCTAACTATAAAGCAATTACTAAAATCCTAACCTTTACTTTTAGAGACGTTAATAAGGAGACTACCTCCTAGCGCTACCTCCTTACCCTTATTTAAGGCAATAGGGACCTTAACCTCTTTCTACCTAACTAGTATGCCCTCTAATTAAAGTCTAGCTTTAATAACGCTGCCTTAATTATATTACTACGCGTAGCCCTTTACTAGGTTATCCTTGACCGCCTCTCCTATATGCCTCCTTATATGATCCCTCTAATGCTTTAGGAGTTTATCGCTTTTATTTAATAGACTAAGAGCATAATTAAGCGCGCTAACCCTACCTACTTTAACTGCAAATTATCTAAACTAGCACTATAGCCTTATATAGTTATACCTATACTAATTAACGTTAGCGACCTAATAGACATCTTAGCGCTAGTCTAGATAGGAAGCAATAATAGAAAGAAGAGACCTAAGACACTAGAAAAGAAAGTAGTATAATAACTCTATTGCCGCGAAAAGAACCTCTATTTCTAGTATAAATCACCTAACTACCTAGTCTAGAACTGCTCTAATGCCCCCTTTAATAAGAATAAGGGAAAAGCCTAAACCTTAATTAGAGTCGCGATTAAGGGCAATATAGGAAGGACCTCTACCTATTAATATTATCTCTATTATTATTACCTTTAGAACCTATAAATAAGAACTACTTTATAGTCTATTATACTTTAGAAGCAAAAAATAGAGTTAAAGTTAATATATATTACATAGATAATAGTAGTGCTATAGGCATTACTTTTATTAATAAGACCTTTACGTAAACCTAAAACTTTCCCCTTATTAAACTATAATAACCCTGCTAACTTAAGGTTATTAACGGCTAGCTCTCTACTAGCGGCGATATTACTTATATTGCATGATTAATGCTTATAATAGGCTACCACCTAGAAGAAGTTAACTACTTTATTACTAAACTTAGCTAGTATAACCTTATTCTAGGAATACCTTAGCTTAAGATATATAACCTATACTTTAACTAGAAGAAGCGTATAAAAACCTTCTATTCTAAATACTATAAAGAGCATTGCCTTCCCTAGGGACTCCACTAAGAATCTATTCAAGCGATTACTTATATACCCTCTTTTAAGGGCAATATTGCTACTAATACAAATAACCCTAAACTAAGATAACTAGGTGCGGCTGTATTTAATATATTTACCTAGCATAATATAATAGAAGTCTTTAGTACTTTACTCTATAAAATTAACTAATTACTTAGCGATAAGATGCCCCTAATAAAACTATATAAACTACCTAGATAATAACCCCCCGCATTAAACGTTAAAGAAGCATATACTATAGAAATCTCCTATATAGAGAATAAACTACACTATAATTACTCTAAGTTAAATCCACTGCTAGAACAGGAGTTATAATATATAGTAGCTAACCTATACCTAAGCAGTATAATAATAGAGGATATTTAGAAAGCCCTATATCTAAAAGCAGTTATTAACCCTATAATAAAAGTCCCTAAATACCTACACGATTACCTATATATATTTAGCTAAAAAGATACTAATACTCTCCCCCTATACTAAGAATACGATTATAAAATACACCTCTAGCCTAGGAAAACGTCTCCCGCAGGCCCGTTATATAATATATCTTATAATAAGCTTTTAGTACTTAAGAAATAGCTTAAAGAGAACCTTACAAAAAGCTTTATTCGCGTGAGCACCTTACTCGTAGTAGTACCTATACTCTTTACTAAGAAGCCTAGAGAGGACCTAAGGTTCTATATTAATTATAGAGTACTAAATGCGATTATAATTAAGAATAGATACCTATTACTACTAGTGCAGAAGACCCTCTCCCGGTTAAGCAAGGCGAAATACTATATGTTACGAACGTGACACGTGACCAAGGGACCTTAGGCTCAATGTCCAGTTTATGGACATAGTAGAACCCCTGGGAGGATTACAGTTTCCTTATAGTATAGGTGGTCGCACAGTAGGTCTGAGGGACTACGAAGCGATCCAGGGATTTCACGGGATGTTAGATCATGTGACTAGCCGGAGCTTATTGGAGCTT
>QGMF01000164.1:0-55781 GCA_007821475.1 Lachnellula arida
AGAAAGCCAAAAAAAAAAAAAACCTCGCCTAGGCAGGCGGTTCCCCATATACCTGTGGCGGCCAGTTAGTTCCTCAACAAAAGCCACAAAAGTGTATTTTAAGTCTAGCCAGACGATTCGAAACACTGTTCTATAAATGGGTGCACCGCTTCAACACGTCGTCGTTGATCCATTCTCTCAGAACAACAGATTGATGTTCTTTCCCCTAGCCTCGATGTTTGAAATAGACTAGGCCTAGCCTAGAAACGTTATTGGTGTATTGTAAGAGAGTTCAAACATATGATAGCATCCCATTCCAAGCGTTCGAGTCTAATATCGTCTTAGACGTCATGCTTCTATTCCCGTCACCTGGCCGAATGTTGAGCCGTCGGAAATCGAAGCTGCCGGTCTCGTTCTTAAGAGTGTTTTCCCTCATGAGATCGAGTGCTGAGCATTATGAAAACGTTTTCCGGCCTTTGAAAAGATGCCTCACGTATGTAGCAGAACTAAAGCTCTATCAGCAAAAGTTTGGAACGCAGAAGACCATATTCCGCAATGACGGCCAGAGGCTTTTATCAATGCTCATTGACCGCGGGACAGCCGCGGACATGCTCAAGGAAAGCAGTCACCAATTATGGGCGGATCACGACCTCAACCAGAGAATGACCGAACAACTCGGAGATTCGGGATCCAGCTGTTGAGTATTGTCACCGACTTTCGAGGAACCAACACTTGAATTGCATATAAAAGACGATCAACCGATAAACGACCAGGCTTCTGATGCGTTGAAAGATCTTTCCAACACTCTGAAGCATGAACTTTCATTTACAGACTATCGCAACATCGAGCAAGGGAATCAAGGGCTGGGTTTTTGAATTAGGGCGCATGACGAATGCCAGCGACTTCTATAACCTTATAGTCAGAGGGAAGCCAAAGTTCGAGTTCTATGATAATAAAAGTTTCAACAAAGCGCTTTATGCTAGAAGGTTTTCTACCTCTTTTGTAGGTAGTAGGTGGGAAAAGCAGTCCTGGGACATTTAAAGTCGACGGTGATGAGTGCCGCTTAGGGTGTCTAGCCATGAGCCTCGCATTCTGATTCAGTAGCTGAAGGCAATAGGGTGGTAAGGTATTATATGGGCGAAATGGGTGGCAGTACTCCTGTGAAGAAAGCTAGAAGAGCCTTGGCTGAACATTCCTAATGAGGCAAGGCTACACGGCGCGTCCCTTGATATGGAAGAGCGTCAGAGTTCAAAGAACAACCTGGAACTCTTGCCAATTGATAGTCAGTTCAGTCTCCCTGTGAGCTCCTCAACGTACTCCGTACAGTACTGGAAAGAACTCCGTCTCCGTCCCCCACCTTCAAGGCGCCATCGCGACCCGCCCCGCTTCACGCTGACAATGACGGGACGCCAACGAGTATTTTAGGCAGACGGGCCGTCTAATCCTTCCACTATAATCTTATCAGATCATCTTCCGACCAATCCCAGGGCCATAATCTTATCAGATCATCTCGCTCCCCTGCAAGTCTACACGTCTAACTATATGCAGGAGTCTAGGACTGCCTCGTCAGTTTATTGTCATGGAAGGGGAAGATTCCAACATGCTACCTTTCTTATTCGCATCTCTCTCATATGAGTCACAAAAGACGTTCCTGGTTGATTGAAATGTTGGCAGTTAACGTTCTTACACTTGCAAATGCTTCGAAGAACGGAGTAAGTCTACCTATATAACCTTGCCAAGGTCGGCTTCTTCTTGACAACTTTCATCACCCAGTATTCGCTCAGGTTTACTTTTGTCAAACCTTCATCTGCACCCAACAGTATTGCGCTTGCTTACTCTTTAATCCATTGAAACCCGGCCTCAGCTAAATGGAGAAGCCGGTCGACATCGAGAAGCAGCCATCTGAAGTTGTATCGGAGGATCCCTTCCTAGTAAAATTCGCTGCCCCCATTGACCTCGAAAACCCCCAAAGCTGGCCAGCAATAAGAAGATGGGCAGTAACAGGTATTCTGTCCGCAACTGGCTTCAACCGCGTCATGGTTTCAACCATCATGGCCCCCGCCCTTTCAGCCATTGGCAGTGAGCTCCACATGAGCAACATCGAATCTGTCATGGCCATGTCTGTCTACCTCCTCGCAACAGCCTTTGGCCCGCTATTGATAGGCCCCCTCTCCGAGGTCTATGGACGCAAACCCATGCTACACGCAACGAACATCTGGTTCCTTGGTTGGAACATCGTCTGCGGATTTGCCCACAACAAAGGGCTTCTTATTTCTGCTAGATTCCTTGCTGGCTTCGGAGCAAGCGCTATCTACGCTCTCGCGGGCGGTGTTCTGGGGGATGTATGGCCGCCAGAGCAGCGTGGTACATCCTTGGGGCTCTACATTATGATCCCGATACTTGGTTCCGCGTGTGGACCCATCATCGGAGCTTTTATAATCCAAACAACGACTTGGCGCTGGATTTTCTGGTCGACGTTAGTTATTCAGGCTGCTATGGTTGTTATGTCTTTGCTAGTCTTCAAGGAAACTCACGCACCGACCATTCTCAAGAAAAGAGCGAAACATTTCCCGAAAACCACTGCTAACGAAAGCTATTATACAGAGGTAGAAAGGCTTGACGTGGGACGGACAATGTCTGGAATCATCCGGAACAGCCTTACACGACCGATCCGAATGCTTATGTTCCATCCTATTGTGCAAGTCCAAGCACTCATGTCAGGATTCAGTTATGGAATCCTCTATCTTGTTCTATCAACTTTCTCTGATCTCTGGACTAACCAGTACCACGAATCCATATCCATCAGCGGTCTACACTACATCGCCATCTGCCTCGGCGAAGTAATTGGCTGTGTCATTGGTGGTCCACTTATCGACTACAGTTTCCGCAGACTGAAGAAGCGAACCGACGGCGTCGCTCTCCCCGAGTTCCGCGTCCCAATCATGATACCAGGATATATCCTCGGACCCCTCGGTCTCTTCATGTATGGCTGGGCCGCCGACAAGCTCGTACCATGGGTCGTAGTGGATATCGGCGTTGCCATAATGGCTTTCGGGATGCAAATCGGCGGTACGGCGTTGCAGGCCTATGTCATTGACTCTTACCCAGACTACACGAGCTCTGCATCAGCGGCGACCCAGTTTCTGCGCAGCTTGGCGGCTTTTGGATTCCCGCTGTTTGCACCGAAGATGTATGAGGTTTTGGGGTATGGGTGGGGGAATAGCACGCTGGCTTTTGTTGGCCTTGGGATTGGGATTCCTGCCCCGTTGTTGATCTGGGTTTATGGTCCGAAGTTGCGTGCGAAAGCTCAATCCAGTCACTGATATACTCGGAGGAGTGTTAAGCTGTTATATCCGAACGTTATGTAGGCATTTGGATACAGGTGACAGCTTTGAGTCGCGGCGTTATGAAGAATAGTTGCGAATAACTATGAAAGGGTTTCCTCGTGACCACGATCTTGAGCCCATGAAGCGGAAACCTATGCCATAGCTCTACAATAATATACCCACGCCCTTGATTTTCCTGTTAGTACCGATAATGACTCCCTAACAGTGTATCTACAAAACTCAAGCTAACCAAAGTCGACCTAAGTAAACCCAAGTCAGGTCAAGTTGAGTTAAATCACTTTTCTAAAGGCTTAAGTTGAGTTGAGTAAGTTTGAGATCAACTCAACTCATTTCACACGCTGATGCCAGTCTAGTCCTGGTCCCTAATAATAAAATTACTGTCGGGGTCCCTAACAATCGCCAGATAGGGATAATTTTAGCCTTCTCAACCTCTATCGAGCCTACACACTAGTAGGTGTTAAAACTAACGGGGCCGCGCAAAAGAGGCCCAGGTTACTAAGTTTCAAAAGCACTCATCATTATATCACTGCCTCTAAAGTTCACTCCTAGCAGATTCTCACAATCCCTTAATATTACACAATGGCCATCTTCTGCGGTACTTCCGTAAGCGGAAAGCTAGATCGGTAGTAATATTAAGCCTTAACAGAAGTTCACTTTCGCTAATTTGGAAGTAAAGCAGCCGTTTCAACTTTTAACGCCAAAGCCTAGGTATGCCACTCCTTCCTAGCACATCCAACCAAAATCCCCCTACAGTAAAAGGAGTGCGTAGACTAAGCCTACCTTAATTATCGAGCCGTATACCCACCATCAACGGGCAGATTAACACCCGTCACCCAACTCGCATCCTCGCTCGCGAGCACAACCGCCATCTTCGCAATATCGCTCGGCACGCCGGGTCCCCCGAACGGATGCCGTTCCTCTAGTACTTCAAGAGGCGTCATGTGCGCGGTCGTATCTTCGAATATCGCTGTCCTGGTATCTGGATATCCACATGGAGAGATTAGCTTGCTCTTGCTTGATAATTAATATAGGGGAAAGAAATAAGGGGGGTGTACAGCCGGGACATATGGCGTTCACGTGAATCCGATGTTTGGCGTAATCCAACGCAACCTGTCGCGTTAAACTCGTCACGGCTCCTTTGGAAGCACAGTAGCTCGCTTCGATCATCAATCAGCCCTCTCTCTCCCCAACTCTCTCCTCCTCCGCTAAAACTCCAGACTCAATACTCAAGTCCTCGAAACCAAACTCACAATTCTCCGGCCCACCCACAAGCCCCTTGATAGAAGAAATATTCACAATCCACCCCCTATCCCCCGACCCATGCGGCGCCTGCTCCAGCATCTGCGCCGTAGCGTATTTACAGCCCAGGAACACCGATTTCGCGTTCACGGCGAGCGTGGTATCCCACGTTGCCTCGGACGTGCGGTGGACGGGCTGCGGGTTTCTGGACTCGAGTGCTACGCCTGCATTATTCACCATTCTTGCATCAATCACTCCATCAGCACAATTAAGCAATGTACTCTCCTCCCCTTTCTCCTAGAAACTTAGAAAGACTAAGAACCAAACCCCGCCCCTAAAAACCAAAGCAAAGCAAAAAGCAAAAGAAAAAAAAGGGGGAGAGAGAGGGAAACTCACATATCCAACCTCCCAAACTCCCTCACAGCCTCCCCAACAACCGCATGCACATCCCCCGCCCTCGACACATCCGCACCCACAAACACGGCGCGCCGCCCCTCTTCCGGATCAGGTCGTGGGTCGCGGAATTCGCTTCCGTGGGTACGAGGGAGTTGGCGGTGGGTGTCAGGTCGGTGCAGAGTACCGAGGCGCCTGCTTGGGCGTATAGGAGGGCGATGGCGCGGCCGAGGCCGGAGGAGGAGCCGGTTACTATTGCGGTTTTGTGGAGGAGGCGCGATGTCATGGTGTGGTGTGGTGTGGTGTGGTGTGGTTGATGGGGGTTTTGGACGGAGTATGGAGGACAGGAGCGAGGGAATGGAGATGGAGGTGTATTGTTTTGAGGATATGTTTTTTGGCTTGAAAGAGCTGTTTTGGGGGATAGGGATAGGGATAGGGATAGGGATAGAGAGGGGGTAGTGGAACGCTGCCAGCAAAGAAGGCCTATGTGGGCTGTCATAGCAGGTGTGCCGAGACCCGCAGGACTATTGTATACGTAGCAAGGAGAACTTACATAGATATGCGAATAAATTATAAAGTAAAAGAGAATGTAGAAAACTTTACGTCTATTAATCTACCATTCTACACCTCTATTCTCGAGGTTCTAAGCCCAACGCCATGCTTGCAATATATACCCATACCGTCTAATTCGGCAGCGTCTCCGTACCAGTAATATCATGCGAATGAGCACCATGTGGTCTCACGCCCTTATCTTTCCCCTCCTCCCCAACTTCCGTCATATGAGCCGCATCCTCATTCGATCCCTCATCAAACGTATATCTCCGAAACTCACACGTCTTCCACGCCGTACCTATAATATAATCCTGATCAGCTGACCCTTCTCTCATTCATGAAACGATTCGTCTCGTCTCCTTCATAGAGTACACACCTCTAGGAACAACCAACCCCCTCCAATCTTCCGTCAGATAGTGCAAGAAAGCCCCATGCGTAACAAGCGCAATATGCTCCTCCGGACGCTTCCACAGCCAGCATCTCAGCGCCGCGGCACGCTTCAGCACCGCTTCAAGACTAGCTTCGTATTCCCCTTTCTACATCACACATACATGTACATCAGCAAACATCCAAACATCTAAACATCCGTTCATTCAAACTTCATTCTCAAACCTACTGCGTGAAAATGGATGAAATGGAATGGGATATCCTATTACCTTGGAATTCCACCCCTCCTCCAAAAGCGAAAAGTCAATCCTCCCCACATCAAACCCATACTCCTCCTCCTCAAAGATCTCAGCCAGCGCACCCCTGAGATCCGCAGCGTCGGTGCCGGTATCGCACGGCTTGTTGCTGATCTCCTGGGCCTGCGGGACGAGCAAGAAGGGGACTTCTTTTCTCTGCAGGACGCCTCTGAGGCCCAGGACAGCCGTCTGCGCAATTAACGGTGTTAGTAGGTGGGTATGTATGGAAAGGGAAGGAGAAGTTGGTTGAGAGGGAGAGGGGGAAAGGGTGACTGACCTGCGCGGTGCGGGTCAGTGGAGATGCCATGACGATGTCGACGTCTTTGTGGAACGAGAAGCTTTGTCGGAGGTCGAGACATTGGACTTTGCCTGTCGGCGTTAGGTGGGGGTCTTTGACGAATGAGTTGCCCTGTTGTTGTTGCTGTTAGTTTTGTGCTCGGGTGGAGAGGGAAGAACTGCTAGCAGGGCAGGCTTCATGTAAAACATTCCGCCGCCTACTAGTCTAGCCTAGGGCTGATGATTTGCGGGGTGGCGGGGTATGTATTATATTGTACTCTACCTGGGGTTGTATCTCGGAGATGTTGTGGGCTCCTTGTCCATGGCGGATAAGGTACAGAGTTTTCACCATCACGGAAGCTTGTCAAGATCGTGCAGGAGCGTTGAGGGTTCTGGTCGAGGTTGTTAAAAGTAATAATGCACCTGGAGCTGCAGCTGTTTTTATTTGCTCGGTAGGTAGGTATGTTTGAGGGGGGAAAAGTAGAGTGTGGTAATGACTCGGGAGACCTGCAACCTGCAGCAACGAATGCACCCGAGAATTAGCGCAGATTCCCGGCAAAGTTTCCTTGATATTGATGTGTTACCAGCAGTGGCTGCTTGACTAGCTAACATTCATTATTGGATTGACAGGTTACAGGTGTCAGAATTGGGATATAATGATAACTTGTTCCGAATTATACTCATAAGAATCTGAATAGGCCAGCCAAGTTCTTTAACCATGCATGTTGGCTATGCAGATATGGATTGGGAAATAACTATTCAGTGATGTTCTTTGCTCTCGAAGGAGTGTAGTCTATAAATTCAAAGAAGTAAACAAGAATATATTTGATAAATAGATATTTCTTCTTTGACGCCAACAATCCAAAAGCTCCACCGAAACCGCAACTCCACATCCAAAACATTACAGAAGCCAGACCCGCTAGGCTCCTGATCAGGGTATCATTCAAATCAAATCACTGCTACAAGCTATCAGCCATAGCCTTAATAACAGCCTTCTTCTTCTCCAGCTCCGCTTCCAGACTCGCAACTCTCGACCTCAACTTCTCAATCCGCTCATCCTTCGACTTCAACGCCACCCTCGAGATATCCCTCCCCTTCTCAATCCCCGACAGCTTCGCACCAAACTTATCACACATAACCTGCACCTTGGAGCATATCTGCGCATCCACCTTCCCCTTCAATACCTCCATCACATCATCCGTAATCGCATACCCCGTCTTCCCCATCTCCGCGCGCCGCTCGACTGATTCCTCGGGCGACGCAGAAGGCGTTTGTATTTCTCCGCTCTCCCTGTTTGTAAACCCCCCAGTGACAGGCGTCGGCAGCCCCGCCGCTCTCATGCCTGCCCCCGGCGTCGCAAAATCCCTGCTCTTGACAGCCTTTCGCGGAGTCTGTGGCGCAGGCACCGGCGTCGACGACGTCTGCGAAGCATTCATCTCCATCTCCGCCGCCTGCTCAGGCGAGATATCGAAGCCGCCAAAGTCGCTATCAGAGCCCTCGTCCAGCTCGTCATATTTCCGCTTATTCTTGTTGTGGCTGGCCACAGAAGGGGTGGTGGGGGGCGTTGGGGAGGGCTCGTTGTAATGGTGTTCTGGGGTAGAGGGACGGACGCCTTCACCTTCTCGTTGCTTGGCTAGGTCGTCCCAGAGGAAGAACTTGCAGTGGTCGTGGCGACTGCTGTGTTTCTTGCAGGTGTAGAACCAGCGGCCTTTGTTGGATGTGTCTGTCTTCGTCTGGCGGCGGGAGGCGGGTTGACGGGGATCGCAGTTGCCTGTGGCTTGTTAGAATTGATGTCCAAGGTGGTATTTGAGGGCTTTACTTACAGAGCCATGTGCCGTCTTTGAATAGGCCTTTGGTGGACCTGGTCGCTGTCGCCTTGTTGGTCTTGCTCGGAGTAAACATGGTGACTGTTGAGAAGATCTAGCAAAGAGCCGATAGTGGTGTGATGCCAGTACAATATGACCGCGCGCAAGAAGCTATTCAGCGATTGGCAAGAGAGGGTTCTTGGATAAGTATGCCGAAGCTCCTGTGTCTGGCTACACGTTGCAGAAAGAAGCTTCTCGTATATCGTCAAGCAACTGTATTGCGAATAATGTGTATTGTATGATGTCGCACGATGGGTACAATCTTCATGGTTGATCTGACTGTGTTGTTGTATAAAGTACATCAGTCTTGATGTTTCCCAATCCCCTCATATGAGGCTTATCGCAATCGGTTGTCAGCCCAGCCACCGCAATGCGGAAGTGGACGGCACGGCGTCGGCGTCCACCCTCTCGCTTAGCTCATCTTCCCCCCTATTCACAAGAGTTGATACCTTCGAGAGCCACAGTAACTTATAGAGAGTTTAATGAACCATAATATATTTTATATCAATAATAGATTAGGTTCATGTGAGCCAGTTGAAAGCCAATACCGATCAAGGTAGAAATTTTAAATGTGCGAAACGATTTGTCTTCAGCCGAGCGTTGTTGAACCCCTTCGTACTCTTAGTTGCCTTCCAGTTTATTTCGAACTCGAAGTGGAATTTTACGTTGAAGTTGAAGTTAAAGACAAGAAAGAGATCTATTAGATCCTAGGATTCGACGTTGCGGGGCGAGATTTGGTTTCGTAGTACGGACTTTTCTGAGAACAAGGCTGCCGAGAGTCGTGCTTCGCTTCCAAAACATACAGAAAGAAGAAGTTAGGAGCGTTGCTAACTCTTTGACTTTCAGTTTTTGTTTCTGTTTTTATTTTTGCGGCGCTTCTAGTTTCTCCCACGTCATTACGATCTACAACTCTTCTTTCTGAACACCCCATCTCTCCATTCTCTCTTTACCAAAAGCAACCTCTAGGGCTGCCTTTGTAAACTCGTCAATATCGTTCGGTGCAAAGTCCGTAAATAACCTGTTGGCCTCGGCCATCTGCATTAACCCCACATCAACCTCCAAACACATTTTCTCCCAAGCTACTGAAGATTGGGCTTCCCAGACTCCCTGGCGCGTTGTAACCATCATTCCACCTTGACATGGGATCCCGCCTCTCTGCTGAAGCGCCAAGAAGACTGCTTGGATACCAAAGCTCACTACCGAAGTACGTCGTGCGCTCTCAGTCAGTATCCACGAGTGCCAAAGGAGACTCTCCCCCTGCGACCTGCAGGATGAACTGAAACTGTCAAGTGTTTGCTCATGAGCTGATGAGTTAACGTAGCCACCTAAGCATGTGTTGTGACTGGCATGAGAAACCATCTCTTGTATCCAGCTGTTTAGCACAGGCATGTAAGTCTCTGAAAGATGGCGTAGCCGAATATCACCATCGTAGAGACCGAGGATTTGATAGACCAACAAGGCGTGAACCCGAGCTACATGTTCAAAAGGTTCAAGATGGATTGAAGTCGTGATATTGTTAGATGGGTCTACCAAAGGAATGCCGTATTCTGCTAACAAATCTTTAGCTCGGTCCTCGATTATTCGAAAAGCAATCTGCTCATTTGATAAAGTTTTGTGAAAGTAACATGATAGAGTCGTATACGCATCCTGGATACAACGGGGAAATCGAGTCCGGTATAGCGTTGCATGTATAAAAGGATTGCTGCCCTTCTCAACCCATTCGGCCAGCCATCGGAAAATCCTTGCGATAAAGCGCTTAAGGTCTGGAATTGATAATGAGCCTTGATCCGCCGTGGGAAAAAGAACCTGCCAGGTCTTTACAGAATCAAACCAGCTTGAAGCCAACTGGTTGTCGAATAGAGTACTAGAGAGTCCGGGGAAATCTAGGCCCAAGCCTAAAGACAGCGTGGTATCACCTGCTCCACCAGTGTGCAGGCCCGAAGAGTGTGCGGACACCTGAAAACTCCTATCAGGGGAGTATTCGGACTCGACAGAGGGTGTGTCTTCTCGGCAAAGGACAAAGGAATTCGGTTTCTTGGGGGGTATGTGCATTCAGTACCCCGTGTTCTACATCGCAGGCAGTGTGGTGTCTGCTTTCCGCACCGGCGCTTTGCCATTGCGCAAGAACGGCATGCTTTTGATTCCGAGACCATGGCCATGAATCCACATAACTAAAGAGTTTCGCTGTCTTCTATGAAGGAAGTCGAAAGGAGGTAGTGCGAATAAGCGTTGCAAGGATATTCTGCGGGCGCTATCCGCTTTGGGTTAGGTCCCGCTGGTCTATTGTCAAACCTCAAGCGGCAGCAGTCATATATATTCGTATCCATCTGCGGAAGCTATCTGTTTTTGGGCCTCTCCGCAGATCGTGTCGGTAAGCTATACGCAATTGAGAAAGGCAGTGGGATGTTTGGTTGGTAGCAAGTGCAGAAAATATTGCCCTGACCTGATCCCAATGAACGCGTGGAAGTTACCTTTGCTTATTGTGCTTGTCATGAGACACTTAACGCTAGAAGATATATAACTACTACTTCTTCTGTCTTTGCTCTCTTTCCCTTACCAAGTAACCTTTCTCTCCTCATATATCTGTCTTCTGCATAACCATCCAACATGTCTGAAGAATTCCTTATCCAACCCAAATTTGGCCCTTTCTTACGACTCTTCCTCCACTCCCAACTTTTCTGTACACCACAATTCCCAACCCAATCGTTCGCTAACCAAACTGTCATCGTCACCGGTGCCAATGTCGGCCTTGGTTTAGAAGCAGCACGCCATTTCTACAGGCTGAACTGTGCGAAATTGATCATCGCAGTTCGAACGGCCTCCAAAGGCCAGACGGCAAAAGAGGACATTCTCCAAACCGTCAAACACCGCAATGAAGTCGATGCCATCGAAGTTTGGGCTCTAGACCTCACTAGCACGGCATCAACAGTCGCTTTTGCCCAGCGCGTCAACAAGGAGCTCCCTCGTGTCGACGTGCTAGTACAAAATGCAGGAATCAACAGCAAGACCTACGCTGTCTCCGAGGGAATAGAGCAGACGATGCAAGTCAATGTTATCAACACGTTCTTGCTCGCGCTATTGCTTTTGCCAAAGTTGACGGAAACTGCCAAATTCGCCAAATCACTACCACATCTGACGATTGTATCTCCGAGGCTCATCACCTAACCAAGTTTCCACAAATCAATGCCTCAGATATCTATGAGAGTTTGAATGATGAGAAGTGTTATAACGGCCAAAGTTTGTAAGTTTATGACACCAGGATAGTTTTTCATTGTCTTTACTATTTTGCCTTTTCAAGAGCACTAAGACTGACAATATTCTTTCCGATGAATAGATACGAAATTAGCAAGCTTATGCAAATCCTCTTCGTTCGCGAGTTGGTTTCGCGCATCAAGGCTGAAAATCCATCCTCGCCATCGGTGATTATCAATCTGGTGAATCCAGGCCTCTGTGTTTCTACTCTTGCTACCCGCAACGAAAAACCACTCGCGGCTAGAATTATAGAGTCCATCATATACAAGATAATAGGACGGACAACAGAAGTGGGTTCTCGTACACTCGTACTCGGCGCCTCTGCCGGACCTACTTCTCACGGAGAGTATATGTCTGATGGGCAGAATCAGGATGTTGAATCGTGGATTTATACGGATGTGGGCAACAGGGCACAAAAGAAAGTGTTTGGGCAGACTATAAAGGTGCTAGAGTCAAGAAAGCCGGGAGTTGGATACGCGGTTGAGCTTTAGAGGTATATGGCTGTTAATGTTAGATCGTATCTCGTCCTGGAAAATACTTCGGTACTGATTCTTTTAACTGTTAGATAATATATCTGTATATTATATTTGTTATAGGACGACATTCCCCAACCCAATACCTTATTTAAACAGTGCCGCTTTTGCTCAGGCTCGGTTCAGGGCTGGCCCAGGTTTATTAGAAATGTTTACCAGAACCAATCAACTTTTAGTAAGGCCACGAGTTACATCTGTTTAACTTGCCTACTTTTAATATTTTTACTTATAAAATCGCATATTATAAGCACTGAGATTGACTAACTAAATTACTAGAGGACTGGATCTAGATAAGTAGATATACAGCCCCGCCCAGAGAAAGGGCCTCGGAGGTTAATACAGATCCGGTTTATAAAAACCTTAAGGAAAACACTAGTTAACTAACTAGGTATTTTTCCACTAGAGGAGCATTACGGGTTCTTTCTTCATCGGGCCCAGCCGGGTTTTCAGTCGTGACGAGCGTCAGGAAGTCAAGGCCCAGCAAGTTCAGTCTTACCACAATTCAGACTTCGATTCTTCTGGTCACATCCCGAGTCACATCTCCTTTCCAGAACTCACTGTATTCAATACACATAGGATTTCCGTGCGTTTCTTGATTCGATACTATTATCCATAAAACGGGCTTTTCACAGCCTATTCGGATTCGGCTCAATTTGATGCCTGTTTCGCGAGGTCAAAACAAATCCGTCTTTCATTTGCACTCATCCCATCCTTATCCCCAACAGAATCGGAATTCTTAATTTTTCTCCCCCACTCTCTTCCACCATTCATTCTCCAGCAACGAAAACATGAGAAAATCATGCCATCCGTCATTATACTAATACACCTCCCTCTTCTTCTCCTTATACACAAACCCCATAACTTTAGACTAATGTTATAGTCTTTACTTCTGTTGCCGCCGGAGCCTCGAAATCTAATTTCGCAATGCCTACACGGATATATTCTTCATCTGCCTTACCCGTCGCAACTAAAAGCAGTCCATAGGCACTCAAAACTCGAACATTAGGATCCTTTTCAATCAAACCAGGTTCCGAGAGCGTCGATAACAATCTCAAGCACCATAATTCAATGGAAGCCCAGTCTCTCTCCTCTGGGATATCGAGGAAGCACGTGGTATAAGACTCTGGTGTGATGCTTGAAGTGACTTTAGCAACGGAAGGGTGCCTATCAGTAAAGTCCCATTGCCCCATAACTCTCTCCATGGTACTTCTGAGCTTCAAGACTCCGCTTGAAACCTCTCCGAACGGTGTGTTCCCTAGGGCAATTACTTCTGTATCTATCAACCCCGCTAGTGATTTGTACTCTTGCATCCAGTTGGCACGAAACAAAATGGGCCCATTAATGGCAGCCCAAGACCAAGATGGAGCACGAAACTGTGTAGGGCGAGTAGCCTTTATCTCGGATCCTGTGGTACGATCTATGATTCCGTCTTTTGCCCAAAGCAGCTGCCGATTAACATCTCCTCTCCATATGCCAGCAAGGTAGGTGTCTTTCCAAATTCGAGACAGTTCCTCTGCAACTCCAGCGAGAGCAATCAGTTTGTCTTTCTCGTACGTAAAAGATCTCGAGGTGTATTCTTGCACAACAAACTCCCATCTTGAGTAACCGTATGAAGATAGTTCCGTTTCATGATAGAGTGTCCATGGTTCACTCTTATAGTTTCCTTGCTCTGAAAATGAGCCCATTTGGCACCGCCAAGTCATCATTTTTGTGCCATATGATAATATACGTTTCGGGAGGACGCTTTCTTGAAAGCACCACCCACGACGATCGATGGGCTCTCGGCTATGAGGATCGCTCCAAAGATTAATGACTGCAATATATTCCCTTACAAAAAAGGGGCCGGGACTGTCTACTGGATGTAATTCAACTGGTGGAAATCGAGTACCTCGCGGAACGAAACATCCACCCTGACTATTACTTGCTCCAGCAGCAATAATAGTGAGGAACGACATGCCATATATTCTGCTAATTTCAGCAGACTCTTTTCTCCAGTCGTCAAGATCGTCTTGTACGATGCAAAGTGAATCGATCCAAAGATACCGAATCCCAAGTTCGCGCGTGATTATAACTGCGTCTCTGAATGACAGAGGTAAGCTAGACATTGGCATGCCTTGTTTATGCTTAGACAGAGTCTGAGTAGTAGTTCTAAGAAGTGGAATTGAGCCCCAACAGTGACTTAGTGCAATCCAAAATCCTTTCTCGGGCTGCTCACAGACATGTAGATAGGGTACTTGTGACCCATCAGAAGGCCCGACGTCAATTACACGCGATGGCAACCTCCTAGGTAATTCGATTTCCCTTGTCCCCCTCGCTATTACATTTGTACGGGTATCGCGCTCGTGTATTTGATCGGCTGGCAGAGTATTCGGTAATGAAAAGTTTATGTCGAGGTTCTCTTTTTGGCCCATTCTAAGATTATGGTCATCACCCGCTGGTGAGCCATATTTTAAGCATGGTGCTGGTAATATAGGGCATTTTGAATGGCGCGTACTGCAATCGAATAACCAATGGTGTACTATATCAAAAGCTGCCTCGCAATTTGAACTAGCTTCCACTCCCTGGCTAGTCACAATGCTTGCAGCGCCAGAATCTCAGTCAGTCAGCAAGTTTCCATATCACCAAGCTTTTGCCATAGCACTTACTAGGATGAGAATATAAGGCTACCGCTCCAAATTATTCTACGTAGCCTTCAAGATCATATTCTGGCAGAAGGCTCAACCACTCGTCGTCATCACTAGACCATGCTAATCGCTGTGATACAATCTGTATTGTTCTTAAAAACTTGTCATCATCGTCGGGTGCCTCTCTCTGAAGGTAAACTGGATCCTCGGAATTTCCTATAGATGAACGTCGGTTGAACAGCGGGCTTTTGCTTGCAGCATCCCACAACAGAGCACAAAGTGAACAAGTCTTCGACTATGCCTTCAATGCCTTGAAGCTGTTGCTATGTGGATAGCCAGGCTGAGCACTCAAGGCTTTCAAAGTAATCCCTGTACAACTTCTGCAGAGCATTTTATGTCTTATGAAGATAAAGCATGTGAGTTGTTAAAGAATGTGAATGATTGACGAGACCCCGAAAGATGCAAAAGGTCCGTTTCTTGGAAGTATGGAGAGTATGGAAGCTAATTAAGGCATGCTAGTGTTATTCTTGACGACAGAATATAACTCGGGTGGACGTGAGGCGCTTCTGTCGGTGTTTTATGGGGGTTGAGAAAGGGCTGCTTCTTGGGCGGGCGGTGGAAATTCTGCGGCGATCTGAGCAACTGCAGTATATGTCTGCGTTCTAAGGGCGTCGGAGAGCTTGAACATCTGCTGGAGGGGCGCAAGGAATTGATGTGCTTATATGCCCAATTCTTGAATGATTTGGTCAGGTAGGTATTGGAGGTTAGACGGGACGCGGGGTCGGTCCATAATTCTACAGCCCGCTTGGTGAGATTCCCATTATTGTGGAAGGTGTGGCTGCATTATAGGAAGCGTGGCAGGAGCCGTCTATACCAGTGGAAGCCTGAGGCCCCACACGCCTTTAGGCATAATATATAGTTTATTCCCACTTTTCAAACTCCTAGTGCTCATCCTGACTGGCGGAGAAGGCTTATAATTAACTATTCTGTTAGTTAAGCGCATTTTTGCATAATATGCTTTCTAATAGCTATACTCGTATATTTAAAAGCTATCAGCTTAGTATGTCCTTGTACCCTATAGGAGGTCCCAGGACTATAGGCTTCGCCTGTTTTACGTTGGACGCCAAATAATATTATTACATCCATCTAACTGATAATACTCCAACTAGAAGTTTCCTATAACTTACCCGATATGAACACAGCATCTGCTAGATCTAGCTATTCTCGTCGCATCCCTTAGGTATCGTAATGCTGCACTGCGGACCTTTAGAAATCAGCAAAAAGGATCTGAAATACGAGGCCAAACATATTTCTCTTATACAAAAGGAGAAATGACCGCGTAATACTTGATGCAGTATCCCTTAGTTGGTCGACTATGCGAACTCACATACCTATCTACCGTAATTACTTCGTTTACGAGTATAGATGCGGTTATGACATTTCAAGCTATTTGAGCTTGCATTCTCCTAGGCCTCCTTCCGGAAAAAACTATGTGGAGGGCGGAGTGCGGGGTGTGGAGGGTGGAGTGTAGGATAAGTGTGGCGCTGCTGAGATTAAAAGTTTCAAGTCTGCCTTGTAGATCGCTACAGTAAGACATTCTGTTCTATTTTATTATCTGTACGAGAAATGCATAGCTTATCTCCTTATCTCATTTCCAGCCACCTGACCTTTTAAGTTTCAAGGCGATCTATAGTTATATAATTGGTCAAGAAGAGGTTTATTACTATAATAATATTATAAAAGTAATTATTGATTCGAATTCAAGTCAACTTGCAGGGGTTCAAAACTTCAAGAAGGTACATTTGGAGGCTGGGGTCTCACCATTCACAGAGCTTGAACCTGTGGTCACACTCGCACAGGCAGGCTGGATAGTACAGCCTTTCATTGATTACGTGAGTTCTTATTATTGAGTAATTATTAATTCGAATTAAGTCAGCTTCCAGGGGTTCAAATGCAATCTATAGTCCGATTCATTGATAGGATTTCGTCTCTTGTGTAACTTAAAGCAACATATGACTAAGATGGTGTAATCCATGGATCAGTTCGTATAGAAAGATCGAATAGAACAGTTCTTAAGCGTATTTCGACAATTCTCTACTAGTAAGTTCTGCTCCTTCAGCAAAGTATCTTTCGGATATGAAGCCTGATGTTCTAAACATAGCTCAACCGTGGCGAAATTGCCTTGATAGTTAAGTGCAGTTATTTGTTCATTTGTATATAAAGTCTATCATCTCCCTCCTATTTCTTTAACCTTCATCCTCTTAGCTCTGTATCTCTCGCCAGCTCTGTCTTCACTATATCGCACATTAAAATTCTCATATAAAATCCGCCTACACAACTTCATTACAATCCGACGACTCTATAACAACATCATAGCATTCCTCAAAACCCTCCTCTTAGCCTCCGCGCTCTTATCGACCACTCTCGCCCTTCCAACCTCATCACCTCGCACTTTAAACCAAAGCACCACATTCGAAACGCGCTCCGACGTCGCACAAGTCATCTACCTTGGCATGTACAGCGGCGAGCAGGTCACTGAACTCTACACATCACGCGGCGAAAGCTATCCGTTCATGCACGTCGGCGACGTCGAGGGCGGCAACGGCGGGTCCCTCTGCGACGACAACTCCATGGGGTTGGAACAGTCGTGGTCGACCATTGGTCCCAACGCGGCAGAGCTACCGAATATGTTCGACTACTGCGGTGGCTCGGGCCTTCCGGATTGTGCTGGGGATAAGCAGTTGGTGCTTGGCGTGGGCGGCACGTGTGGATTGAATCAGGCGTATCATAATAATAAGGACTATTACGCGGATGTTTATGATCAGGCGAATGGAGATAAGATTGTGGGGCGCTGTACTACTTATTATTACAACGTTTCCCATTGCCGCTTTGCACACCGCAAACACATCCTTAGACGTGACTTTTTATATAGGTATCTTAGTGTTACTAGACTAATTATCTATTTAAATAGCTACTTTTAAACTTAAGTCTTTAGATACTTTTATAATAATTCCATTTATAATATAATAATATGCAGCTAAGCAGTTGTTAATTCCCACGTGAATAAGTTCGGCTTATTTTATATATAGGTATCATAAGGGTGATTACTTCATACTAGCTAGTAAAACTTAATCCAGGCTTATAGTTATAATTATA
This sequence comes from Lachnellula arida, assembly GCA_007821475.1. Classification (NCBI taxonomy): domain Eukaryota; kingdom Fungi; phylum Ascomycota; class Leotiomycetes; order Helotiales; family Lachnaceae; genus Lachnellula; species Lachnellula arida. The sequence goes on from QGMF01000164.1 coordinate 17,900, forward strand.
CACAGGGAGAAGAGGTTATCCCCTCCCCTATATCGCTTAGTCATCACTCGCTTAGGCCACGTGACCCATATATCCCGATAAATATCACGGCAGAATTGTCTGTTTTTGCAAAGGATTCCGAGCGATCTAAGAATACTGTCTATTAGTTTCTTATTAAGTTTCTGTTTATTCCCTGGATTACCATTCGCTGTCTAGATCTAGGACTTTTCAATCAAATACCATTTAGTACGGAGGGAACGTTCCGAAGTCCTGTCGTCTGGACGGAAAGAAAAGAAACAGCCTGCGTCGTCTAAATATCTGCTCATCTCGTGGCTAAATGATCCTTGTTGGTAATGTACTCGTGAAGCGCAGGGCAGGGTATACGTCGTAAGGCTGGAATTTAGCCGCGTGTGTAGAGCCGTGTGATTCCTTTCTACTGTCCGTGTATCACGCATGTGCGTACCCCCATGTCTATGCATGCAATTGCTGCGTACGGACGTGCTTTGGGTCCGGGTTTGCACAGGTACATAAATTTGGAGACACGACGCATGGAAGTGCTTGTGCCGAAGCGGAGTCAATTTTTTTCTGTTTCTGTAGATCAAAAATATTTACAAGTTCGAAGAGAAGGTATATACAAAATGTATGAGGGCGTCATTTAGATATTCAAGAACCTGGCCGCAGCGCAAGAATCTTCTCGCTCGCCTTCTCGGCCGCAACCACAATCAGCGAGCTGGGGTTCGTGCTTGGCATGCCGGGGAAGATACTTGCGTCTACGACGAAGATGTTGTCTGTACCGTAAACCTTGGTGTTCAAGTCCACGACTGATGTTCCGCCTGTAAGTCCACTGTCGGTGCCCATTTTGGCGGTACCGAGCCAGTGGTTAGCACGGCGAGCTCCGATATTTGCATAGGTGAGCGGGAGCTAGCAAGTGTTAGCTGTGAATCTAAAGGCAGGAAGCTACTTACGCTCGCAAGGTAATCGGTGCCGGTCATGTTGGCAGGAGGCAAAAGTAGCGTTATGTTTGGTATAGTACTCAATGCTTCCTTCATGTGATCAATCGCTATAGCGACAGATGCTAGATCATTGGTGTTTCCGTAAGGCAGCGTAGAGACCAGCATGTTCAAACCCTTCGCAATGGTGGTACGACCACGCGAGAGCTGGCCTCTTCCGAGGTAAAGACTGAGAGTCATGGTGTTGCCATCTGGCTCGCCACCCGACCCCTCGACTCTGGATGTCCATTGCATCTGTCTTACAATGCCATCAGGACCAGTGATTTCTTCCCACATCATTGGGCCGATGTTTGGCGCTGCTTGAGCAAGGGGACCGACGCGATTTTGAAGATAACTCGTAGCATCGGCTGCAATTGGAGTATCCCAAGCTGCAGGCCAATCGTAATAAGTGACATTGGGGTGCGAGATAACACAGTCGGTGTTCAAATGATCGTCAAGATTATATCCCACTGGCAGATCAATCCAAGAGCTAGATGATATCATCTTTGAAGCGTCAGTGCTAGAGTTAACCACTTCAAGCATGTCGGTAGGTCCAATCCCACTTCTGAAAAGAATCTTTGGTGTTCCAAAAGCTCCAGCCGCAAGAATAACCCGACCCGTGTTTGCGGTCAAGTTGAGAGTACCAGTGTATCCTCCATTGTTTGTTGCCAAAAGATCCAAGCTGGTTGCATGCCCGCCTACACGGTTGATGCGCTCAACACTGGTGTTTAACCACATGTGAAAGTTTCCTCTGCTGCTCGCGCTCACGAGGTATGTAGCCATAGGGCCGCCTCGTTCGCCGTGGATGTACATGTAAGGGGTATGAGCATAAGTCCTATTCTTTTGGCTTGGGACGTCGTTCGCTGTCACACTAGTCCAGTTTGCATTGGCAAGTCCTGTTCGGATAGTATTGAAGCCGGACTGAAGATATAGCTCTCCGTCCATAGAAGGATGATCGGTGCCAGGAAGTCGTGAAAATACTCGCTGAGTAGCTGCTGACATATCGGAAGACTGCCACCCGGTTGGGAAGTTGACGTCCCAATCCGCAGGGTTGGGCTACTGGAGTCAGTGCATGTCTTGCTTCTCGATGAGAAATTCTTACCTTCCACCATAAGCCGGCATTTACTGCTGTTCCTCCACCCAAAATGCAACCGGCCATCTGGTCCGTATCAGTACAAGCGACACCATCTGATCCACCATTCCAAATTCTGTTACATTCTCCTGGAACATCGAACCAAGTCAAATTATACCCATCGAGCCATCCACTTTCAGGTCGAAGTGCTAGGAAGTGTCAGCTCCATCTTGTACACACCACAGTAATGCTTACTTCCGCCCCATCTCGCAGAGGATGCTACTCCCTTTTCAATGAGCAAAACAGACTTTCCAGCTTCAGACAGCTTGTCTGCAATTGGGATACCGCCAGCCCCACCACCAATGACAACATAATCATATGTGACACCAGTTGGAACGGCACTGGCTGAGATTGAAGCTGAAGTTGAAGTCCCTGTTGATGTTGCTGAAGTGTATGTGGTGGTAGCAGTCTCGGTTGCCCACTTGGAATAATCGGACTGTGTGGCAGATGCAACTGCAATTGAAAACTCTCCCATTCCGTTATTATGTTGGTCAAAGTCGGAGTTTGCATCCGTTTTGTCAAAGGGAGGTGCATCGGATTGGGCCCAACCTTGTTCAAATCCTCCCTTCGAGGTTGAGGTATTGAAAGAGGCTTGGGTTGGATCATCAAAGATCAAGCAATTTGTACACTTGTATACCAGAGTCCAATTGGTGGCATTTACTTTAGAGTAGATTGGGTAAATCGAGGCACTTCCCCCGTACGGAACCGGGGCTAGATATCCACTGCGTAATTGGTTAGAAATCCAATTTCCTTGCTTCAGAGAATATACTTACGAGGTGTATCGGAAGGAAGTAGCGATTTCATCACCATTGCCAGTTGGCCAAGCTAAGAGCATAAGGTGATTTGGCATACCTGCACCAGTATTGTCTCCCTGGACAATACCAGACCACCCTGTGCCATTGGGTGTAGATCCAATCTAGAATCAGTCAGCTCCGTCATTATCGAGAGCCGTCTCATCGAAACATACAATCAATCCGATGTATTCAAATGAGTCTACTGTCAAAGCATTCTCTGGCAGAGCAATACCAAAAGTGAAGCCTCCCCAGGAGACCTCTGAGAACTCTCCATCTCCTTCGACGGTCCCATTTGTCTCAAAGCTGGTGTAGAAAACGATGCCAGTGTTTGGCTCTGTGTAAGTTCCATGAGAGGCAAAGTCTTGTGCTAGCACGGCAGAAATAACTATCTTATGTCAGGGATGAAATAAACATGCAATTGGGTTTCTCACGGTACAATGCACAGCCAAGAACTCCACAGAGGAAGTTGATTGTCTTCATACTGGGCATGAACTACACCAGAATACAAGAATGAGATGAACCGGAGGAAACGGAGAGAAAAGAGGATACAGAGCAAGATATAAGTTTTTCCATGGCCCCCGTGGAGGAAACATGCTGCCAGGAATTTCTCAACTGTTATTGGAGGGAGTAGATGAAAGGCCTTTCAATGGAGTAGCAATAAGGATCATGCGGGTTGCTGGTGCGTGGTGCCTGTGTGGGGTAAGGCTGGGCTCGATGAAATTTTGGAGGGGGAAATTACCCGTTTAGTGTAGATGTGTCACCATAGCCTTACAGAGGTACTACGGATGGGCTTGCCGGGGAACGTGATGGAAAAGCTGGGAATACATCAAACATGCAATATAAACGGAACTCAGGCTCGTCGGTAAGAGTAATGGCTCTCCGCACGCGTGCAATTGTTTTACCGGCTATTTGACCACAGCACGATCACTGCGCCGCAGGAATCGAAAGACCATTATTAGACCGCTGAGCCTAATTGATTGCGTGAAATGGAAAGAGAGGTTGATGGAAGTAACACTCAGCTGACACCGCCTGGGTAGGGTACATTCAGAATTAACTGAAAAACAATATGTGGGGATCATCTCTAGGCAATGTACTACATCGCTGACACCAGAGCATAGGCATCAGGAGGGGATTCCTGAGCTGGCAACGCAAGGTACCGGTACTGTATTGCTTACCACGGAACGGGGTTCTGTGTAACGGGGAGATAGAGTAAGTAGAGTCTAGCTCCGCGTTCTAGACAAAGATATACTCCGCCAATGAGAAGTACTCGTACCCTTCTCTCCCGCTCTCCCGCTCTCTAATTAATTAGATGAATATTGAAACGCGGGATTTTGGAAGTGTGGGACGGTGGGACGAGCCGAGAGATGCAGCCATGGAGAGAAGTCGTTTCAGCCTACAGAGCCAAGCCAAGCCAAGCCAAGATCGGAGCAAGATTATCCGCGAAGTAGACACGTGACTATGATTCATAATAGAAGATATCTAAATGCCTCTTTACACGAAGAAGTCCATTCATAACATGTCTGAATCCAAGCCGAGTTATTTCATAAGTTCTCGAGAGGAACCAAGCAGAAATGATATCGCACGTGATGTTGCTTCCGAAAGAATTTCGTCCTCGGCAACGGCAAGCGGAAGAGAAGAGCTGGTTGTAAGCAAAGATCACCGGCCCTCCGATTGGCTCAAGAAATGCTCTAGCAACGGAACGACATCAGCGAACTCGACATTCTAGAAGTCTGAATCGCCTCAAAACACCCAGCGCAGTTTTGTTTCCTCTCTCCTCTCTCTTCTTCCCTCTCCCCTCTTCTCCTCTGGTACTTATCCTTCCAGTATGTCTTCATTTGCAATGCGGAGGTTTACAGCTGGTCCGTCGGTATGTCTACCTCTTGCCTCGGCCTAAGTGGGATGAGCCTATGCTAATATGCTGTAAATAGCTCTCGAAGGCATTGAAGAGCCAGACAAGAACCTTCTCTTCTACGAGATCTGCAGGTAAGATATTCAACCCGTCTGCGACTCTTAAACATGGCTGACAGTCTTGCAGCCAGGATAATAACAAACGCGCCCCTCCGAGCCAAGGAAGCTTCGCCCTTTGGCAGCCACAAATACCCAGTCGTTGTATGTACCCATATCATATTTGGTCAAAACCTCTCATCTGACGGGTCTTAGGATCACGAATACGATGCGATTGTTGTGGGAGCCGGTGGTGCCGGTCTGCGAGCAGCTTTCGGTCTTGCCGAGGCTGGTTTCAACGTCGCGTGTATATCGAAGCTATTCCCAACTCGAAGTCATACGGTAGCCGCACAAGGAGGTATTAATGCTGCTCTGGGTAACATGCACGAGGACGACTGGAGATGGCATATGTACGATACCGTCAAGGGTTCGGATTGGCTGGGAGACCAAGATGCAATTCATTACATGACAAGAGAGGCCCCGAAATCTGTTATTGAGTTGGAGAACTACGGTTGCCCTTTCTCAAGAACCGATGACGGCAAGATGTGAGTTTTTATACTTACCAGCCATGAAGACTTTGCTGATGTTTGCAGCTATCAACGTGCTTTCGGTGGCCAATCGCAAAAGTTTGGAAAGGGTGGACAAGCATACAGATGCTGCGCTGCTGCGGATAGAACCGGACATGCTCTCCTACACACTCTCTATGGTCAATCTCTCCGACACAACACAAACTACTTTATCGAATACTTTGCTCTCGATCTTATTATGGAGGATGGCGAATGCAAGGGTGTGATCGCATACAACCAGGAGGACGGCACTCTGCACCGATTCCGTGCACACAACACCGTTTTAGCTACTGGTGGTTACGGACGTGCGTACTTTAGTTGTACCTCGGCGCATACTTGCACGGGTGATGGAATGGCTATGGTTGCTCGCGCCGGTTTGCCCAACCAAGATCTCGAATTTGTCCAATTCCACCCAACTGGTATCTATGGAGCTGGCTGCTTGATTACTGAGGGTGCTCGTGGTGAGGGTGGATACTTGTTGAACTCTGAGGGAGAGCGATTTATGGAACGTTACGCGCCAACCGCCAAGGATCTGGCCAGTCGTGATGTCGTTTCTCGATCAATGACAATGGAGATCCGTGAAGGACGTGGTGTTGGTCCTGATAAGGATCATCTTTACCTCCAGCTCAGCCATTTGCCAGCTGAGGTTCTCCACGAGCGTCTCCCTGGTATCTCTGAGACTGTCTATCTTCTCAGGCGTCGATGTCCGAAAGCAACCTATCCCAGTTCTACCAACAGTTCACTACAACATGGGTGGTATCCCAACCAAATACACTGGTGAGGTTCTCACTGTTGATGGTGAAGGTAAGGACCAGGTTGTACCAGGTCTTTTCGCATGCGGTGAAGCTGCTTGCGTGTCAGTTCACGGCGCCAACCGTTTGGGAGCCAACTCTCTCCTCGATCTGATCGTCTTTGGCCGTGCCGTATCTCACACCGTCCGGGATAACTTCGAGCCAGGCATGCCCCACAAGGAAATCAGCGCCGACGCCGGTGCTGAATCCATCAGTGTCCTAGACCAAATCCGAACATCCGATGGCCCAAAGAGCACACATGAAGTCCGTCTAGCAATGCAAAAGACCATGCAAACAGACGTCAGTGTGTTCCGTATGCAAGAGAGTTTGGAGGAGGGTGTCAAGAAGATCAACGAGGTCGACCAGACCTTTAAGGATGTCGGAATCAAGGACCGAAGCATGATCTGGAACTCAGACTTGGTCGAAACTCTAGAATTAAGAAACTTGTTAACTTGCGCGTAAGTGCCCTTTTCCTATCATCCTTAATCATTCAGTACTAACAAACCTTTCAAGCGTCCAAACCGCCGAATCAGCAGTCGCGAGAAAGGAATCCCGCGGTGCACACGCCAGAGAAGATTTCCCAGACCGAGACGACAAGGAATGGATGAAGCACACGCTGAGTTTCCAGAAGAAGCCGCATGGCAAGACCGACCTAACATACCGAGCCGTCGTTGGCACCACACTGGATGAGAATGAGTGCAAGGCCGTGCCTCCTTTCAAGCGTGTTTACTAGATAGAAATAGCAATTGCATATCTTTTTACCGATCGAGGGACTACTGGTATGAGATGAGATGAGATGCGATGACAAGCAGGTTCAGTCACGTGGAGGACTCGGGGTGTAGCATATTTATTTTTGCGGCTGCGGGGGTGCGTCCTTGCTTGCTTGCAATTATTTTGCTTGTGTATGTATGTATATACGTTAGGTATGGATGAAGAATACAAACTTATCAAAGCATGTTCATTCATTCATTTATACAAGGTTTGCAAATCAATTGTATTCCTCTCTCAATGTATTTCCTTTTAGAAAATGCTCTTTCTCTATTTTCTATTTCTAATCCCCGCTCCCTTCCCATTTTGAAACGCCGTGCAACGCCGTGAAGTATGCAAATCCCTATTTATATCAAGATGATAGATAGCAGAGAAAAGAAAAGAAAAACCAGCCAGCCTTTCCATCTAATGCATCTATTCCCAACGCCAACCCGCTTATGCAAAAGCAAGCACATTCCATCGATCAAGCAACACAACCTACGCCAAAGCATGCATGCAAGCAAGCTCCTTGTTACGACCCAACGTGAAACCTCTCCTTCAACGCATCAAAGATGATAAAGATAAACGCGCTGCTGGGCGCACTCCTCGCGACCGTGATCCCGCAGCCGCGGTACAAGCCCCGGAGCCCGTATTGGCGCCAGATGGCGGTGCCCTCGGCCCAGAAGGCGTGTTTGCCGCCGGTTTGCATGCGGCTCTTGATGGTGTCGGCGGGGAAGAAGAGGAAGTTGTAGGACATGCCTGCGCTGGCGCCTGCTAGGGCTTGTTGCCAGAGGGGGAGGGGAGGGAGGAGTGGTGAGTTGGTGGATTGGGGGGACGATATGGAGGTGGAGGTCTTGGTGGAGGAGGAAGAGTTGAGGTGGCGGAAGAGGAGCGTCATGCTTTCCTTACTCCCAAACCAAGCAGCGCAGCCCCCCGTCTCCCTAATCAACGTCCCCAACTGGCCCCTCCAGAACCCCCGCACCCCCTCGCTCCTCCACACCTCCCTAACCACATCCCTGATCCCTTTGCCCCTCCTCCCCTCCCCATCAACCTGTATGCGGCACTTGACGAGCTCCACGGGCGTCAACACCAAACTCGTAAAGGCGCCGCTAATCGCACCCGTGCACCACAACGCGCCCAGCGGCAACGCTTTCTCGCGCTCGTAAAACCCGCCCCAGAACAGCGTTTCTCGCCCGACGCGCTCCCAGAAGAACAGCGAGGAAGTTTCGAGCGCGGCGCCCAGCAGAGGTGCGCTGATGCCGCGGTATAGGGAGAGCAGTGGGGCGGTGCGCAGGGATTGGCGCAGGCAGTCGAGGGGTCCGGTGTAGGCGTCTGGGCGGGATTGGAGGCGCACTTTTATGGTGTCGAAGGGGTATTCGATGTATTTTCCTGCTATGCCTGCGATCTGTAATGTTGATATAATGTGATTAGCATGTGATATGATGTTACATGGAAGAAGAGGATGGGTATGAGAGAGTATTGAGATGTTTTTGGGGGGGGGTTGTGTGACGTGAGTTCTTGAATTGGGGAGTATAAGTACGTACAGAGCCAAAGACTATATCTTCCATGGCGTCAACTATGGCTTCTTTGCCTTTGACGGAGATAGCTGGAGGATTATTTGGAGAGAACTCTGGTTCGGTGGCTGTTGCTGCCATCTTGTTTGAATTGGAGGTAGAATAAATTTCGTAGTGGTGGGGCAGATTGACAATGATATCAGATGTTCCGAAGGCAGTATTCCAGGGTCTTTAGAAACGGGGAATTAGGGTGTTCAAGTGCTTCTCGAAACTCGATATGCTTCTAGGTATAGAAAGAGTCACGGAACTGCGGTGTCGGGATGCGAACAGGTACAGGTACGATGTAACGGTGGCTTTGTAGAAAATATATAGCGAAGCGGGGGGATCGACCATCCGGTTCAGGAGAAGGCGACAGGCGGGTTGGAAAAAGGAAAAAAGCAAGCAAGAAGAGGAGAAGCTCTTCTCCTTCTCAGAAATCCATCCAGATTATCGTGCCAAGCAGGTGTGGGGAGAAGATGCGTCGAGTGCGTCGTATCGAGGAAGCATTTCAAAGTAGAGGGGGGGCGGTCAAGAGTCAAGAGGGGTGCTCATCAGGGTTCTTTTTTCTTTGTGCTTGTGAGACGGCGCAAGTAGTCGTCAAGTGCCACCTCCGGAACGGGATTATTACTTCTATATTGGATTCTGTGTTCGATAGGAAATTAAATGCCGTACCTCTCTCATCAAGTCACCAGGCCGTTGGTGTGTGTGGGATGGAGAGGAGAGGACGGGACGGGATGAAGTAATTATTGAGTGACATTGCACAAAAAAAAGCACATTATTTCGCATTTTTGACGCTACTCTAGGTATTCCCTGCCCCTGCAAAATCTTATCAGATTAGATCAAGAACTTTTCCCGACCCACTCCACTATAGAAAAATAATCCGGCCGTGCAACCTTGGGTGCGGGACAACGTTTTCTGCCAAATATCACTCTGGTCGAATCTTGTGATATCCCCAAATCTCAATCATGTCTACAGAAGTAGCAACGACTACTGCGCCAATCGCTGTCGCAACTGTCCCAGCACAGGGCATGCGCAAGAACGGTTTGCCTTACCATCCCCACCCCCTCTTTCTCCACCCTCAGGCTAATGATTCCCCAGGCAAGCAATGGCACGAACCGAAATCCGCCTTCCGGCCCAAAGCAGGCAATGGTACATATGAAAAACGTCAAGAAGAACGGAAATTTATGGCTGCTGTAAAGGCCAAGGAGAAGGAGATGAAGGACGAGAAGGAGGCTGAGAGGCAGGTATGTTATGGTTGTGCTGTATGATTTAGGAGGGAAGAAAAGAGCTGATTGTGTTGCCACAGAGGAGGATCACAGCGCTTAAAGAGAAACGCGCTGTGAAAGAGGAGAAAGCTAGATACGAGAAGCTGGCCGAGACAATGCATAAGAAACGGGTTGAAAGGCTGAAGAGGAAGGAGAAGAGGAACAAGATGTTGAAGTCTTGATGTGGCCATATTTGACGAGCTTCTACGGCATTACTGGCGTTTTGGGTCTGAAAATGGCGTTTGTGAAGTGGCTGGGCGCTGAGTTGTTCTGCTCAGCAAATGGGCGGATACGTTTGAGCCGCACGACAGCACACATAAAGACACGGAAATGCCTGCCCTCTTGCATGCTGCTCTTTTTTTCACAAGCATAAGAAGTTATAGAGCCTCGGGCCTAGGTCACCAGGTCACCGAATATGATTCACAACATTCCGTGAATGCCAATACCTTCCCCTATACTATACTGTATGGAGTTTTTGATGAAGCAAGTTCACATACGAATAACGAATATACAACACCATCAACTAAGCTCCAGAAATACTTATTATTATTCCACATAAATTCCATGTCAACAATGGGAAGCTTTCAGAGGTTGCTCTGTGACAAAATCAATCTTCACATGTCTGCATCTCGGGCTCGCTCAACCTCCCGTACAAGGCTGAGAGAGCATGCGCATGCACTTCCAGACTCAAAGCTTAACTTTAACTTCACTCCAGAACAAACCATGTCAACACCCTTGCCCGTTTACGATCCCCCCAAAACCAGGCCCCCAGAAATTACCACCTCCTCCTCGACTAGATCACGACAGCAAGTTACCCGCTCAATCACTGAAGTCGGCACCACCAAACAACATGCTCGCAACCATCATGGACACCACCACCATCCGCATTTACATCGCAGAGACAAAGACAAATTACCAGAAGGGGACGTCCCGCAAAGCACTTTACAACCCGGAGTAAGCAGGAGCGAGCCAAATGACAGCCGGGATGCAAGTCGTCGGACCAGTATGTTCGAGGTGCCGATTCCGTATGATGGGGAGAAGAGGAGGGAGGTGGGGGATAAGGAGGTCGAGAAGGAGAGGGAGAAGGGGGTTGTGAGAGCTACGTCTGTCCCCCTCGTTCCCTATATCATATCGAATTCAAACTACAGAACAGAACATTGACACTGATATATCTGTGGTTGTGGTAACAGAGAACTACGCAATGCCTTGATCAGTTTAAATACCCTCTCAAACAACACAACCCGCCGCCTAGACAACACCTACTACAACGTCCTCGAGAAACTCAGCATGCTGCAAAATACAATCTCATCCCTCAAAGAGCTAGCAGGCATGACAAAGGCCCTCAACTCGGAATTCAAGGCCGAGAGCGAGGAGATTGTTAGTGATATCCGTATGCAAATAGACTCGTTTGAAGGGTTTGAGAGTCAAGAGAGCAAGATCGCGGGGTTACAGGCACGCATAGTGCAAGGCAGGGAGAAGATTACTGTTCTGGGGGGCAGAGTTGATGTTGTTAGGGAGAGAGTGGAGGGTTGGGAGAAAGCGGAGCTGGAGTGGCAGGAGAAGACGCGGAAGAGGCTGAGAGTGTTGTGGATTGTCATGTCAGTGGTTGCGGTGCTTGTGGTTGCGATTGTAGTCTTAAGGTATACGCCTGCGAGGACTCAAGGGCCTGGAGTGGTTAAGGGGATGAATATGACGGGGTTGGAGAAGAAGGTGGAGGAGATTGGGGGTGGGGTGTTCAATTTGACCAGGGGGGTAGGGACGGGTGATAAGTTGAAGGGGTTACAGGATGGAGATGAGGATAGTCTGGCAGATGATCCAAGACTGAGGCTCCTTGATGAGTTATGAAAGGATGTACGGTAGAGAGCTAATAGGCTCTAGACTCGAGAGAAGCTGTTGTCTGGGGATTAGCAGGAGCGCCACGACATGATTATGCATATTCCCCGGATTAGATGTCGAGTAGCATAATTCGTCAGCCCCAGATTTGAATACCGGGTGAGTATAACAGCCAGCTGTTACTGGATATCATATGGGCAGCGTCGGCGCTCAGGGAGGATGTGGGTATTGATATCATGACAAATAACCTTGCTCCGGAGGTTGTATTTCTTCCGAAGATTATTTGGAGAGTTGGTGTTACAGTATTCCAACTCTTCGGATGTTTATAATTACAATAATTATCATTACGAAGAGAGCAGATATAAATACAATAACAACTCACTCCTGTTTCTAGTCCATTCGATACGAGCCAGGCAAAATGATGCGCAGCCGCGATGACGACGATCCTGTAGTCGTGATCCCTGTTGAAAGCATCACAGGCCCAACTACAAGAGACCAAAACTTGAAACTTCTTTTTGCCTGTGACTCGAGAATATCCATAGACAATAATACTTCTCTCTTCAGTCAGCAGTATTTTACATTCACAGCTGTATTTATACCGTAATAATCAAACTTTCCTCTACCTAGGTACAGCCAGAAACGGAATAATCACGAAACCCCTCAGCCCCTCTGCAATACCCCGCTAAAGACCGTACGTCTACACGTACGCTGCAAAGCTGCAACCGCAAGCCACAAACCTTGCACCCAGTCAGGAACCCGAGCTTGAGAAGAGCTTTTCAGCATCAACAGGCAGACAGGCATCTGAGTACTCTCGCCATCGTACGTGAAACAGGTCAGGTACGAAGCGCCCGTGAGAAGGCTTCACGGCAGCAGCAGTCCATCATGGCCTCAAATGGCTCCTCTGCAGTCGCAGTCTCCCTTGGCCCAGCCCGAGATACCCAGGCGCTTACAGGGAAACAAGAGCATTGTCAGTCTCCCCAGTACCCCTCAATTCCTACAGAGTACAGTTCTGACAGATACTCTCTACCCACAGACCTCAAGCGCGAGCTCATAGCCCAACAAGTCAAGTTCGAGATCACCGAGCTAAACTCCCCCACTGCTCTACAAAGATTTGGAGCACCCTTCAAGTCGGATTTCGGAGAGGTGTCGCCGCTAGATTCCGATCTGCCGATTCTGAGGTATATTTTCGTCCATCATGTGCGCGAGTTCCCGTTCTTGGACAAGGCAAAGGAGAAGGAGTTTTGGCAGGATAAGTTGCAGGTGGTGAGTTCAATATCCGCCACTGTGTAGGGTAGGGAGCAGGGAAGGCTAATTGGGTATGATTTAGTTCCTACAATCGTTCGCAAGCAAGCATATTTCCTCCTCGGAAGATAGACTGGAAGAGACGAAGCGACGGAAGCTGTCTATAAAGGCGCAGAAGCTGGTGGAGCTGATGATGGTCTCGGGTATACCTACGGCCTCGGGATACGAGGAACGGATACGCTTTTCCGAGTTGGAGGTTGTGGATGCGGGGGCTATTGATCATGGGGTTCTGTCGACAATGCCAGAGGGCCATTATCTGAATGGGTGGGATGTCAATGTTGCGGGTGTTAGGACGACTTCTGTGAAGAGGAATATCAGATACCACAAACATGCTGTAAGTTTACCTCGGGGTATTTTGATCCCTGCTGACAATGCTTTCAGGAATTCGTATTGAGGGTCAAGAGGAAAAACGAACTCGAGTTCTTTATTGGAAGACGATATGGAGATTTCAAGAGGCTTCACAACAAATTACGCACCGAGATGCCAGGAAAGGTCCTCCCTCCAATGCCAAGGAAGAATAAGCAAAGCTCTACCGCATCGAACCTATTGAGTGCTGTTACAGGTGGTGGTGATGATGATAACTCTTCACTATCTTCTGTTAGTACCATGGGAACAATGAAAGTTGATACTTCTATGGCCAATCTTTCAGTTCGTGGTATGTTGAGAGTCTAATCTGAACCTACTTATTCTAATTCCGTGCAGATCACCGTCGAACCCCCTCTAAATCTTCATTTGGGAGAAGCTCTCCCCGACCCAGTACGGAATCCGGCAGACCATTTGGCCCCTCAACACCTACAACTCCTACAACTCCAATCCCCAACGGAGAGGTACGTGTCTCTTACAAACCTTTAAAATACCGCTAACAATCTATAGTCTGTCACGTTATGGCGTGAGAACCAACGGATCTCTCTCAGAGCGTTTCTCAGATCACTTCTATCCAACCCCCAAATCGCCAGCACTAGAGCCATGTCTGAGTTTTTGTCACATGAGCCAATTACCCCCACTGATGCAGATGTGGAAGATATTGCACGCCGGAAAGCTATGGATGAAAAGAGAGTTGAAGAGCAGAAGAGGTTCTATGAGATTGCAAGAAAGCGTGCTGCAGAGCTAGATGTCTATATGGAGCAGTAAGTTTAAAAGAGTGGTGCATGACAATGAGCTAACCAAGTATAGATTCCGCCGTGATATTGTGGAAAGCAATGGCCTCACCAAGCTCTTCAAGGAAATCAAGGAGAAGTCAACAATCCAGGACCTTAGTGTCCAATACCAAAAGTTCGCCGAATGGTTACGAATTGAGGTTGCGGCTACGATTTACCATCTCTTCCTTGCGGAAGATAACTCGCCTGAGCTCTTTGCTCAAGCAAAGAAGATTCATTCCATGATTCCATATACCATTATGAAGAACGCTATCCGAATAGCAAATCCAGCTGCTGTTATGTCCAGTATACTTGACATTTTCTTGGCTCAGCCATTCGGCGCCAGATCACTAATGCAGCGGATATTCTCTCTCACACTAAACGACGGTATTAGGAGTTTCCAGAAATCCATCGATGCTTTAGTTGCCAAAATCGGAGAACCAGTCTTCAGTGAGAAGTTGTTGAGGTTTACCAATGCTTCCGAAGAAGTAAAAAATCCTATCCGAGAAGAATCTGAGAATGAGAGCATCGATTTGATCGTTGCTATACTCAGATCAGAAGAAATCGGCCCTGCATTGAACTCTGAGCAAATCGGCAAGATTTACAACTCCTGGGTGGCGTGGAATAATGTCGTGGACAATGTCGATGAGGAGATGAAGCAGGGTGCACAATTGTTCTCGTACCTGAAACAGCTTCTAAAGCTATACACCCGGCAACGAGACAAGTCGATGATGCTGAGCATGATTGAGGAGCCCGTCACACTTCAACTTCTCCGAGACTTATTCACAATATTCTACGAGCCTCTTGTGCGAGTGTACAAATCAGCAAACGTCTACAACAGCGTTACAGACTTTGCAGTATTTATCGACGACATGATTCAAGTAATATCCAACCATCTAAACATATATAACCATCCCACTAACAAAACCTCCCAGGTCGTCGACAAGTGCCGCGAGCAAGACGTGTCCGCTGACCCTAACCAGACCGTGCAAGCCTTCATCGACCTGTGCCAACGCCACGAACACAACTTTTACAAATTCGTCCACGAGGTGCACACGCATGACAATGGCCTCTTTGGTCAGTTAATGGGCTGGATAGAAGGCATCCTCGAATTCCTGCGCCAAGGTCCCAAAGCCGGCAAACTCGACATCAACGCCCTAGTCGCCGGCGCGGTCAGCGTCAACCAACTCTCGAAAGAAACGGCCGTCTCTGAAATCAACGCCTTGATCTCGTGGCAAGAAGCGCGCAAGAAATGGCACCAAGACAAGACGCGGCAGAAGATGGCGGCGGAAGGAAACGGAAGCATCAATGTGGAGAGTGCTCCCGGGGCGCTGCAGTTCAAGAGTAATGATTTCGGGATCGATCAGATGGATCTGCAGGAGATTAATTACGATGAGAGCGAGGAGAGTAGTGACGAGGATGAGGCGGACGATGAGCTGGATCCGGTGGAGGCGGAGCGCAAGAGGAGGGCGCGGAAGCAGGATCATCTCCGGCGGACTGCTGGGGAGCCCGTTAAGCCTGAGGTGGTTGAGGTGCAGAAGTTGAGGGAGAGCTTTCTGGCTATGCTGAGGATGGTGTTGGCTGAGTAGAGTAGAGTAGAGTGGAATGAATGGTATGCATGGTCTTACTCGACTGGACTGAGTTGTATATGCGAAGCTTTTGAATGGTGCTTGCGCAGCGGGGGTTTATCTATATGGATGGATGGATCGTTAGAGGGTAGGGTAATCGGATAAGGTTCGGATTCGAGTTTTATAATGGGAAAGCGTTTGAAGGGAGCATGGCATGGCATGGTATAGCATGCTTGGTATAACATTTATAGATGTGTTACAGTATGACACAGCACAGCACAGCATAATGCAACGCAACGCAATGCAGTGAATGATGATAGAAGACAAGTCAGGAGTCAGAAGACAGAAGTCGGAAGTTAGAAGTTGGACTTGTATAGGTTGAAATTTATTTGTTTGTTTACAGTATTCTTAGGTTGTGTTTATCTTACTTTTATCTCATATCCAGGCTCCAGGGGTGAGATGTTAAGTAAAGAAAGGATAGGAAAGGATAGCAGAATACGTACATGTACGAGTACGAGTTGTAAATGAGTTTTGAGAATGGGTTGGGTAGGTAGGTAGGTAGGTAGGGAAAAGGGTGGAAGGGAAGGGAATGAGTAGAAGGGAAAGGTTAGGAGGAGGATTGGATGGCTTGGGTTGGGTTGGGTTGGGAAAAGTATGAAGTAGTGTGGTTAAGGTATGATATGATATATCTTGGGTGGGACTTGGTAGAGATGTTTATTGTATGGAGTATGAAGTATGAGGGTTTTTTGTGTTGGTGGGGGGAGGAAGGGTGAAGGGAAGAAGTGGGGTTTTGTTTGTGATAAATGTTTAGGCTTTGGATTTGTACGAAGTAGCATTGTTAGCTAACTAGCAGCTAAATTGAAGCTTTCAAGGAAGGAAAGAAGTAAATTCATCGGTATACGCATGTGTGTCCGTAAATTCCTAATACTGCAAGTGCCCCACAACTCCGTTCACTCATCTGGAAATCATAGCAGCCAAGTCAAACTTCCACTTCCACTTTCACTCCACGAATAATTTATTTACTCTTCCTCGTCAACATACTTTGTAGGCTTGGTATGTGGGTGATCGACCTCCTTGTCGGCCGTGTCCCAGTTGTTCAGGTACCCGACGCCGGCGCTGAGGTAGGTGGCGAAGCCGAGCCAGCCGAGGTAGGGGACGAGTGCTAGGCCGGCGATGGTGTCGACTGAGCCCCAGAGGTAGGTTAGGTAGCCAGTTACGCCTTTGGTTTGTTAGTATATGTTTTGGAAATCGAAACCCAGTATCACATCTCAAGAACAGGGAAAGAGAGAGAAAGAAAATGAGGCTATAACTTACCAGTCAAAGCAACAATATCAACCGTAGCCTCAATCGGTCTCTTGGCCCAGAAGAACAACGGCATCCAAATCAGATTCAAGCCCAGCTGTACTGTATACAGCGTTGCTCCGTGCTTGGTCATGAGCTGGTGCTCGGCCGACGCAAAGGGCGACATGCCGACCGTGTAGGCGCGGTAGGCCGAGTAGCCCATGAGGCCGTATAGGAGGGTCCATGCTGGGCCGAAGACTTGGGGGGGTGGGCGGTAGGGCGGTTGTTTGAGGGCGAGGTAATGTTTATGGGTTTCTTTTGCTGGAGGGGAGGAGAGGTGTATGTTAGTTTTGTTTGATTTGGTTGGGGGAAGTGAAAGAAAGAAAGGAGTTCTATTAAGGGAAGTATGGACTTACGAGAAACGCTGAATCCTACTGCTGTTCCCAGTGCAATTGGAAGTAGGATTGAGGCGGCTGGGCTGGCGAAGACGGCAGCGGGGATGGTGATGGAGGGGATGAAGGTAGTCATTGTTGCGATTCTGTTTTCTTTGGAGTCAGTAGGGTGTGAAAGAAGATTGAGTACTGAAGAAATGCTCGTCTTCAATTGAAGAGTTTGGATGTTCCATGTGGTGTTGAAGTATCAGACCATGAGCCCCCTCTCTCTTATGCGATGACGTAGATTCAATGCAGCAGAATGAAGCTTCAATACTACCTAGGTAGGTACCTATACAAATGAAATGGATGCCAATAAATCATATATGAAAAATGAAGGTATACACTTACTTATCGCTCTGTTGGTGGTGAAGACAATGCTTGTGAAAATGAAGAGAGAGAAGAGAAGAGAGAGTGAGAGAGAGCTACCTATAGCTTTATCAAGTAAGGAGACTGAGAACATGGCATGGATGGCATGGATGGCATGGCATGTTTCCCCCTCGTTCCTTGATTGACGGCCCCGCAAAACTGGCCAATCATCATTTATTCGTTTTTCTATCGCCACAGCCAATCACACCATATCACTCCACCTCCGCTCCGCTCCTCTCCGACTTGCCTAACTTGCTAGACCCCTGCCCCTACCACCCAAATCGGCGAATCCAGTCCAGCCCAGCCCAGCCCAGGGTCTGCATCTACCGCGCGTTAATCTACGGTAGCCATGTTGATGCCGCAGTCGCATGCAATAATCGTGACTCCAACTCCACCACCATCGTCAGCTCCTCTACCTTCTCATCCTTATCAGTCCAACTCGCTCTTGGACCACGAGGAATGCTCACATACGACAGGAGCAAAAACCATCATTCAATATTGTTCGTCTACCCTTTTCACCCTTTCTACCATCAATCATATCATATCACATATCATCCATACCTACCTGATCCCGCTCCTGCCTTTTCTTGCACCTTATTATCAATCTTCCCCCATACCATACCCATTCTTCAATTCAAACCCCCTTTTACGGTCAATTCAAACCGGAGCACATCATCGAGAGAGTTGTCGTTCATCCGTCTTTAAACAGCCGCGGACTACCGCATTTCTACCTCGCATTTCTACTGCCTCCTGCCCTCTTATCAACTTCAGCTCGCGCTCATCAGTTCTTCAATCCTCTTTTACATACTACTCTACTCGTCATTACTTTTTGAACAATCCTCTGACAAGCAATCATGGCACCAAACAGCAGTAGCTTCGTTGTCCTCACCTCCCAACGACAAACCCCAGGTGTCACTTGACAACCAGCAAACCCCGAGCCAACAGCTCTACACCACTCCTAAAAAGAAGCCAATCGTCCTACCAGAACGACCGCCTGTCCAGATTCCTCCTCTGCGCGACAATCGAAAACGTACATACAATAGCGCCGCAATGGACGGGTATCAGAGCTACAGAGAGCCGCCGCTCGCCAGATCCCCACCCGAGAGGACAAGCTGGGGTGGACGCGATGATGGTTATAGGCCTGCTGAACGTACGGAACCTCGTGACAATTTCTATCGTGGTCGGTCTCCGGGTACGTTCTCTATTGTTCACTTGATACCAAAAGCCTTGTTTCACTTTGGTGCCACTCTGCAAGGCTGGAGCTCCTGTTGCATATATTTGCACAAACCATTGTTCGACGTAGAGTTTACTTTTCATTGACACACTTGATGATTATCATACTTACATTCCATCTATACAGGCAATGACCGTCGAAATCGTCCTCGCGAACGAACCCGTTCACCACCTAATGTAGACCGGTACGAGCCTGCGGGCCGCCCTCAAAGAGATGATTATGACAGAGCTAGAGAGCGTGATCGCAATGAACGTCGCCGACCATCGCCTGGTCCAGCCAACATTGACCGATATGTCCCAGGCCAAGATTTAGGTCCTCAAATCACCGTCAATCCCTTGGGAGACCCTGCATCCTTGCCTTTCCAGGTCGGGTTTTCATACTTTGGGGAGTGGTGGCGCACGAATGAGAAGATCAAGGAGGAACGTGAACGTGCAAGAACTGGAAAGCGTGGAGAACCTCTCCGACCTCGTGACAACCCAGAGGATCGTGAGAAGGAGAAAGCTCGCATTCAATCAGCTTACGATGCATACAAAGAGGAGCTACAGGCTAAAATGGCAAGGGCGTTTGTTCAAGAACACAAAGGCGAGCAATGGTTCCAGGAGAGATACTATCCGGAAGTCAAAGATCCATTGCGCAGCCAATTGAACGAATTCCGACGAGTTAACTACAGCCAATGGGAGCAGGATCTGGAGTCTGGAACTTCGACGAGTACTCATTGGAGGGCATTCCAAAGAGCGAGAGCAACGGTGCTGGTGGGGTGGTTGAGAAGGAAGAAGGTGAAACAACCGCGGCGAACGAGGTTCTTGGTGTTGGTGACCTTGTTCCATCCAAGGGCAGTGATATTCGAGACGAGAACGCTTTCCAGCCAACTCTTCTTATCAAAACTATCGCCCCTCATGTCAGTCGCATAAATCTGGAAGCCTTCTGCAAGGAGCATCTAGGTGAAGATGAGGGTGGGTTCAAGTGGTTGAGCTTGAGCGATCCCAATCCAAGCAAACGTTACCATCGCATTGGTTGGGTTATGCTTCATCCTGCTCCTGAATCTGTCCCCATTGTCGAGCGTCAAGAAATGAAAGATGAAGGTGAGGAGGAAGATAAAACGATGGACCCGGTCCCCCAATCTACAGCTGAAAAGGCTCTTGACGCTATCAATGGCAAAACAGTCAAAGATGAGGTTAGGGGAGATTTTACATGCCATGTCGGTGTCCATGCGCCTCCCAATCTTCCCCGCAAGAAGGCTTTATGGGATCTGTTTTCAGCTCCTGAGCGGATCGACAAGGATGTAGACTTAGCTCAGCGCCTTGTGCAAAAGTTTGAGGAAGATTTCGGATCAGACTTTAATGCAGTCCTAAAGATAGAGGAGAGAGTTGAGGATCTGAAGAACCAGGGTCGTTTACTTCCTCCAGTTACTGCACCTACCACCAAGAAGGAAAAGAAGTCTCGCGATTTTCTTGGTCTCGACGAAGCTATGGACGAGGGTGAAGAGGGAGAGGAGATGGAGGAGGATGAAGAAGAAGGTGCTTTGGATGACGAAGTCGACGATGAGGAGCTGCTTATCAAAAAGAAACAACTTGATCTCATGGTGGAATATCTTCGCCGTGTCTTTAACTTTTGCTTCTTTTGCGTCTTCGAATCCGACTCTATTCACGAGCTCACTCGGAAATGTCCAGGAGGTCATCTTCGAAGACCACGCAACACTTTGACTACTTCTGCCAAAGCTGCTGCCAAAGCTAGCGCTTCAGGCGAGCCCTTTCCAGCAAAGAGGCGTACAGGTACCGACATAGCGGATGATCTGGACATGCAGACTCCAGTGTCTCCTGAAGGCGATCGAAAGTTTCCACGCAATGGCATAGCTTCTAAAGCAGATCAACAACTTCAACGTGCTTTCAACTGGGTCAAGACTTTCGAGGACAAGATCTTACAGATTCTCGAGCCTGAAGCAGTTGATGTTCGAAAGCTTGGTGGCAAGCCAACTGAAGAAGCACTAAAGGAGGAACTTGTCAAATATGTCAAGCAAGAGGATGATCATAAATTCAGGTGCCGAGTTCCGGATTGTGCAAAGTTGTTCAAGGAGGAACATTTCTGGAAGAAGCATGTTGAGAAGCGTCATCCTGAGTGGTTGGAGGGAATGAAGAAAGACGTAAGTTTATTAATTGAGTTTATCTTGATATTACTGACATTTATTAGTTTGACTTGATCAATACTTACGTGATTGATCCTGCCCACATTGCACCATCTCGAAGTGATGCCAACAGCAATGGTCATTTCCCACCCGCGAATGGACATATGCCTGCTGGAACACCTCGCGGCTTTAACCTTCAAAACTTTGGTATGAATGGCATGCCTCCAATGCAAGGATTCGGTCCCCCAGGCAACTTCCCTCCTTTCCTCGCAGGCCATGCAGTCCAACCCCCACTTGGCTGGCCTGCCGGAGATAATCGCGGTGGTCCAGTTCGACGTGGCGGAAGACAGTTCCCTACCTCTCGCACTGGTCCATATGACCGACCCAGAAACCCGCGTTATGGTAGTGATGTCGGCCGACTCAGCCCTCCACCCGGCGCAAGACGCGGTGGATCAGCAAGTAGTGGTGGAAGATGGGGTGATGGAGCAGCCGGTGGTGCTGCAGTTGGACCACGGGAAGCTGTTCAGGGCAGAACTTTGAGGTCGTATGAGGATCTTGACGCGGTTGCTGGTGCTGGATCGGGAGAGCTTAACTATTGAGGAAACACTTGCTTTAAAAGTACCTGGGCGTTTGGGTTGATGAATACATAAGGGCTTGCTTCTATGACTGCTGGCTTATACTGCTAGTTGGCTTTTATTCTTGCTGGTTGCTGGTTGCTGGTTGCTGATGAGTGTATCATAGCAGTGGAGGGGTGGTATTATTGCGAGGGGGTTAACGATATGGTTATTTGCAATTTGCAAGACTTCTTTCTTTACTACTCGTATTCTATAGTGTG
Source organism: Lachnellula arida (assembly GCA_007821475.1). Classification (NCBI taxonomy): domain Eukaryota; kingdom Fungi; phylum Ascomycota; class Leotiomycetes; order Helotiales; family Lachnaceae; genus Lachnellula; species Lachnellula arida. Next base: position 39,771 of record QGMF01000164.1, read on the forward strand.
TTGCGATATAATGTGATGTGGTGTGATTCCACTTTCTACCTACCTACTTGTTATACTCCCGCTTCTTCTCACGCTTTACCGACCGATATATGCTAGGTTCTTTATTTACTAGATGTACTTGTGATTTACTAATCAAATAATCTAGCTAATAGATTAATTCCCTAATATATTATTATACAAAGGAAAGAAGAGAAGAGAAGAGAGACTATATATCGAAGTGAGTTTTAAGTAAGTATAAGAGGAGGGTAGTTAGCTTTAAAGCAATTAGAGAAATTTCATAGCTGTTTTTCCCCCCTTTTCCCCCCCTTTCTCTCACTTTTTTTTTTTTCTAAAGGAAAGAAGAAGCAGAAGAAAGGAAGAGTAGAATGTTAGTATAGATAAAGTTTTCTATCTCTCTTATTCCTCTTAGTCTTCTAATCCTATCCCATCTTCTTCCTCACCTCAGCTCGTAGTACACTATATATCGTCTGCTATAATATATAAACATACCGTAAAAATCACAATAGTATAATAGCACCCCACTCTCACTCTTAACTTAGATAGTCCCTTTCCCTCCCTTAGTATAGCCCTAGTTACCCTAGTTCCAAACCTATGACTTGTATACGGTAACGCTAGTATTATATCCCCAGCTCAGGGCTTATATTATTAATCTCTATAAGGCCTAAGGGGTAACTAAGTAGCGTAGCTATATGTAGAAGAAAGTAAAGTAAGGTGAGGTGGTTTTAGAAGGATTTATTAGCACTTCTTTACTATACCATACCATAGTGCTGGCTAGAACTATGAACTAAGGTATACGGAGAGCCGAGTACAAGGAAAAGTGTACCTACCTTGCTAATTACAATAAGTACCCAGGCCCAGGGGCATTATCGAAATTTATACGGTACGTACTTCTTACACTTTATAGTTTTAGTGAGAGTGCGATCTTAGTCATTTAGAAAGTTATATATAGGTGCGGCCTGAGTCATTTGACGTTATTAGTATTCACTCCACTCTACTCTACTCTGCTTGCTTGCTCAACATATTCATTAATTCATTCATTGCTTTGATAAACTTCTTCCTATCTATCGTCAAGTTCGTTAAGGAGAAAGGAAAATGCGCTCAGATGGGTCATGGTTGGGTAGATACCATACCATACCATACCATACCATACCCCCAACCCCAGCGCTCGAGAAGCAAAGGCTGAATAGAAGAAGCGCCGTGCTTGTGCCCGTGCAGTCAAGCCAAGCCTGTAGAGCGGTAGAAAGAAAAAGCCAGGAAGAACTTTGCAGACCTCGCAACCTCGCAAGACCCGCCTATAGCTCGTCGTCTAATACTCCTCCTCCCCCTCCTCAGGATCAAAGCTATCAGCAGCAACCTCCTCATAATCCTTCTCCAGCGCCGCCAGATCCTCTCTCGCCTCGCTAAACTCGCCCTCCTCCATACCCTCACCAACATACCAATGAACAAACGCCCGCTTGCTGTACATCAAATCGAACTTATGGTCCAACCTGCTCCACGCCTCGGCAATCGCCGTAGTGTTGCTCAGCATGCTGACGCTGCGGTCTACGGATGCCAGGGCGCCGTCGTTGGGCGCCGTCGAGGGCACAGAGACGGGCTTTTGGTAGTTGATGCCGAGTTTGAAGCCCGTGGGACACCATTCGACGAGGTTGAAGGATGTTTTGGCTTTCAGCGATGCGACGGCTGCGTTGCAGTCGCGGGGGACGACGTCGCCGCGGTAGAGGAGCGCGACGGCCATGTATTTTCCGTTGCGGGGGTCGCAGACTACCATTTGGTTGTTGGGTTCGAAGCACCTGGGATATGGTGTTAGCAATAAGCGATTTGATAGGAGGGGGGTTTGGGACAGGGGTTGAAGGGGGCTAGGGCTAGGCTTACTGAAGTGTCAAATCTTGAGTCTTGAAACTTTCATGACTACTCTTCGCAGCGCTGATGACAGGCGCGTAACTAATGAGCGGGTAATGAATCCTGGGATACGGCACGAGGTTCGTCTGGAACTCATTCAGATCGACATTCAGCGCGCCGTCAAAGCGCAAACTACTCGTAATACTGCTCACGACCTGCGCAATCAGACGGTTCAAGTGCTCAAATGAAGGGCGCGGGATATCGAGGTTGCGGCGACAGATGTCGTACACGGCCTCGTTGTCGACGAGGAACGTGCAGTCGCTGTTCTCGATGGTGCTGTGGGTTGAGAGCACGGCGTTGTACGGTTCTACGACTGCGGTGCTGACGCGGGGCGCGGGGTAGACGGCGAATTCGAGTTTGGATTTCTTGCCGTAGTCGGTCGACAGGCGCTCGAGCAACAAGGAGCCAAAGCCTGAGCCGGTGCCGCCGCCAAAGGAGTGGAAGATTAGGAAGCCTTGGAGGGAAGAGCAGTTGTCCTGTTTATTGATCAATTTTCGTGCTCTCAAAACAAAAATACAAGTCAAAGATTAATACATTACACATCAAAGAAAAGAGACTACCTAGGTAATAGGGAAGGAGAATGAAAGAGCAAACACAACATACCAAAACGCGTCTAATCTTATCCAACGTCCCATCCAAAATCTCCTTCCCAATAGTATAATGGCCCCTTGCATAATTATTCGCCGCATCCTCCTTGCCACTAATCAACAGCTCGGGATGGAACAATGAGCGATAATCGCCCGTACGGATCTCATCAATGGGACTAGGGTCCAGATCAACAAAGATAGAACGCGGCACGTATTTGCCACTGCCCGTCTCCGTGAACACAGTCTCCAGTTCGCCGGAGTCGTGCAGGGCTTGAGCTTCGGGATCGGGGCGACCGTCTTGTTTGAGACCATGCTCGAGGAGGTAGCTGGACGACGGGGGGGGGTTATGTTAGGATATTGCGTAATTCATGGGGGTAGGTATGGAGGGGGGAATGGATGTGGAAGGACGTACAGTTCCCAAGCACTGTTCCCGAGCTGGGTGCCCGCCTGGCCGATATGGAGATGGAGAATCTAGGGGACGCATCAATCAGCCTCAAATTCGGACTCAAAGCATTGAAAGCACGAAATACGCGCCCGGACATATCTCCGTCGCATAGATATACATACCTCGCCTCTAGTCATGATGAGTGCTTTGCTTCAAGATTTGGGTGTGGAGGAGTCGGTATAGAGGAAGAAAGTCAATTGAGTGAAAGCAAGGCAAAGCAAAGCAACTGTCCGGACGACGTTGAAGTTGAGTTGCAAGGTGGAGGGTTTTGATGTTTGGTGGGGGGCTAGCGCGAACCAATGCACGGTCGAGGGGTTCGCCTTCACCGCCTTTGTGATTTGTGATTCGCTTCCGCCTTGCCCCTGAATTAAATCTGGGGTTGTGTTGTCTGTTTACTATCACGTGAAATGGATAGTGTGGAATGAACGACATATTCTACCCATAGGTAGCCAGGGAATTCAAGAGGATGTTTATGCAAGAAGTATATATCTTCATGACTGGCTCTGGTATTTTTCATGCTACATGAGCGCTATTCTACAATAATCATGGCCATAAATCCCGTCTATCGACTTAGTGCAATATCGTCGATTCTCAAAATCATTTTCACCGTCTCAGCAGCCAACTCCACAGCACTCGTGCTCACCAGCAACGGCTGCAGCACATTCTCCTCGCCAATATCAATCTTAACCCCACCACTCTTGATACTAACACCCGCATTCTTCTCTCCATACTCGTGCTTATGCCTGAGCTCCGTGACAACCTTGATACTATTCAACCCCGCGTTCTCCGCTAGCGTCGTAGGAATAACCTCCATCGCATCCGCAAACGCCTTCCAACAGATAGCCTCCGTGCCCGTCAAGCTTCTGCTCTGTTTAGACAGCTGGGAAGCGATCTCGATCTCAGGGGCTCCACCACCAGCAATAAGAGCTTTCTTCTTGACCAGACAGCGAATAACGCAGAGGGCATCGTGGAGAGAACGCTCTGCTTCGTCCAGGATAAGAGAGTTGGCGCCACGGCAAACAATGCTGACGGTCTTGCCTGCACTCTTCGTACCCGTAACCTTGACGATTCTGCTACCGCTGCTCTGGCTCTCTTCGATCAAGTCAGCACTACCAAGCTTGTCTTCGGAGAACGAGTCGATATCGGCGATGGGCTTGCAGCCGGTGGATTTGCAGATAAATTCGACCTCGTCACGCTCAATGTCTTTGATGCAAAGGATGTTGAGCTTGGCGAGGAAGTGGAGGGAGAGATCGTTGACTGCGTCGCGGAGAATAGATTTTTGGATGAAGAGGACGTTGCATTTTGCTTTTTTGATCTTCTTTACCATGTTGAGCAGGTAGGTGCGCTCTTCTTTGAGGATTTTGTCCATTTGGCGGTAGTCATTTACTACGATTTGGTTTTCCATCTGGGAAAATTAGTAGGTAGATTTCAAGATGAATGGGTAAACTTACATCTGGCTTGGGAGGGCTGAGTTGGAACTGAATGAGTCCTATCCGTGCCTTTTCCATTCTGACAGGTCCACCACCATTCTTGACAACTTGTTGTGTCAAGACTACTCCTTCAACCATCTCACTGTCCTCGATTGTGCCTCCAACCTTCTTGACTACCCTGATGTTCTTCAAATCAACATTATCCGCAGTCTTGATATCAATCGTCTTCGTAACAGCATTTACAGCCATAGGACCGAGTAAACCCGAATGTTGAGAAACAATCTTGGAAGAAAGGGAGGTGGTAGCGGCTTGAAGGAGGGTTGTTGTATCTGTCAGGGAGATAGGAACTGACATATCGTGGAGGACCTGAACAGCTGCGGCTGCTGCTCTTTGGAAGGACTCGGCGATGACTGAAGGGTGGATTCCTTTTCCAAGTAATCTATCTGCGGCTCCTAATAAACTTCCTGCGATTACTACTACCGACGTGGTTCCATCTCCTGCTTCGACATCTTGTGCTGCTGAAAGGTCTACGAGCATCTTGGCTGAGGGGTGCATAACAGACATGCTTTTCAACATGGTATTTCCATCATTCGTAATCATCGTCTCTCCACGCCCTGTCATGATCATCTTATCCACCATGGGGGGGTCAGCAGGTTTCTGAAGCAAAAGGGAGGTTGTACACACTGCCTCTAGGACCTAAGCTCGTTCTTATAGCATCCGCAACAGCTATAAACGATCAGTATAAGCATGCCGAAGCTGTATTTAACAGTTGCATACCTCTCGCCGCAACAATATTTGCTGTGCGAACAGCCATAGGCTTCTCCTTGTCCTGTTGGCATGGTTAGCTACCTAAACTTATATTGAAGCTCCAGAACTCGCACCTTGAAGGCGGCATTGGTAGAATTAGCCGCAGCTTGGGTGACAGCCATCTTGAAGTATCCCGACTCGTATTTGGCAAAGTGAGGGTATTCCGGGCTTTGTGTGGTTGATGAGAAGTGCCGTCGCGTGCAATGCCTCACATCGCGTCAAGCTCTTAAATTTCTCACAAGGCGACTGATTTTTGAGGGTTCGGCGCTAGCTACGGTCAACCGAGAAGCTTACAACGCAAACGCAACCGCGATACGTCCTCAAGCTTGCCTGCTTGCCTTCTATCAACAAATACTCGCAATCTCAATAATCTACCCTTTCACGCAATTTCAAGGTTCGGAATCTCCCATAGGATCCTGGACACTCTGTATCTTGTTTCTGCCTCACATCATACTCCCGAGCCTTACGATCCTCTGCGACCTTTTGAACGTATTCCCGAGCGCATCTACTTCCTCCATTCGCCATGCCGTATGTCGACGTTCCTAAGCTCCCCCTTCATAGCTAACAGATAATTTCAGGTCCGCCACCGGGAATAGCTGGGAAAAGTACAAGAAGGAGTTTGCGGATGATGAGATAGAGGAGAAGAAGATCACACCTTTGACAGACGAGTAGGTAGCCTCTGACTGCTTCTCAATCCCTCCCGTTGACAACTGAAAAGGGATATCCAAGTCCTAAAGACATATGGCGCAGCTCCATACGCAGCACCCCTCAAGAAGCTGGAGCAGCAGATCAAGGAGAAGCAGAACAGTGTGAATGAGAAGATTGGCGTCAAGGAATCAGATACCGGGCTAGCACCACCACATCTCTGGGATGTCGCTGCAGACCGTCAACGAATGTCTGAGGAGCAACCTTTACAAGTTGCCCGGTGTACCAAAATCATTCAAGATGAGAAGGAGCCAGAAAAGAGCAAATATGTCATCAACGTCAAGCAAATAGCCAAGTTCGTGGTCAACCTCGGAGAGCGTGTCAGTCCTACGGATATCGAGGAGGGCATGAGAGTTGGGTAAGCAGCTCATGAAGCTTTATTGGACTATGATACTAATTCAATGCAGTGTCGACCGAAACAAGTACCAAATCCTCCTCCCCTTGCCACCAAAGATCGATGCCAGTGTTACCATGATGACAGTAGAGGACAAGCCAGATGTTACGTACGGTGATGTTGGAGGGTGCAAGGAACAAGTAGAGAAGCTCCGTGAAGTCGTCGAGATGCCACTGTTATCACCAGAACGATTCGTCAACCTCGGTATCGACCCACCCAAGGGTGCTCTGCTCTACGGTCCTCCAGGAACCGGAAAGACTCTTTGCGCCAGAGCAGTCGCGAATAGAACAGATGCCACATTCATCAGAGTCATTGGAAGTGAGCTTGTGCAGAAGTACGTTGGAGAGGGTGCAAGAATGGTGCGCGAGCTTTTTGAAATGGCACGGACGAAGAAGGCTTGCATTATTTTCTTCGATGAAATTGATGCTATCGGAGGTGCTCGATTTGATGATGGTGCTGGAGGAGATAATGAGGTTCAAAGAACCATGTTGGAGCTTATTACCCAACTTGACGGTTTCGACGCACGTGGAAACATCAAGGTTATGTTCGCTACCAACAGACCTTCAACGCTAGATCCCGCTCTCATGAGACCAGGGCGTATCGACCGAAAGATTGAATTCTCCCTCCCAGATCTCGAGGGAAGAGCCAACATCCTCCGAATTCACGCCAAGAGCATGTCTGTTGAGCGAGATATCAGATGGGAGCTTATTTCACGTCTCTGCCCTAACTCGACTGGTGCTGAACTGAGAAGTGTGTGCACGGAGGCGGGAATGTTTGCTATTCGTTCGCGGAGGAAGGTTGCTACAGAGAAGGATTTCTTGAGTGCGGTTGACAAGGTTATCAAGGGTAACTTGAAGTTCAACTCTACTGCTACTTATATGCAATACAATTAGACGTCTGGGGGAGATTGGGAGATGTATAATAGCAGGCGCAGGTGTCCTAGGTAGCAGCGGTATGCGTCAGGAAATACCAACGTCTATTCACGAAATATCCTTCATTCAAGCCCATTCTGTGAATCAATATAGCGCGAGAATCGTGCAGACCTTCAACTTTGGCCGCTTCAGCACTGATTCAGAAATATGTGCAGTAGATGAGGGTGGCTAGCGGGCCTGAGCGGATATGAAGATATAGCTCTTGGACATCATACCACTTATAGATTTATTCGAACGATGAATTAAACCACGCAATTCCACCCTAAGGTCTCAAGGGGAAAGATTCCAAACACTTCTGTGCAGCTAGCATCTTGGGGATTAGACCGTTCAGAAAAGAAAAGACCCGGTAAAATCTCGGACTTCGCCTGAAGGTCAATATGAAGTCAACCTCCTCAGACTAACTCCTATACTTCCCATCCACAATGGATCTCAATCACACAAAAACTGTAAAGGACCCAGTCTTAGGAAATGGCCTCGCAGCCAGCAAAGACCTCAGTGCCGGCTCACCGATCATCAAGATCAGTTCGCCGTTCCTGATCGTCGTCGAAAAGGACGCCCTCGAGAAAGTCTGCTCGTACTGCTTAATCGAAAGCGGCCCCTCGTCCTCGTCTCTCAAGAAATGCACAGGATGCAAAGTCGTGCGCTACTGTACGCCGGCTTGTCAAAAGGCTGACTGGAAAGTGATTCATAAGAACGAGTGTTCGCTGCTGCAGAGACTCCCTGGCATTCCGCCCACGCCGGTGCGGGCACTGTATCAGGCGCTGCTGCGGTATGTAAGACCTGCGTTTGAGTTGGACGAGCGCTCTGCTGGGCTCGAGCATCATGTGGGGGATCTGAAGAGGGATCGGAAGAGGTGGGATGAGATTGTGCTGCAGGCCAAGGGCGCGCTGGAGTTCTCGAAGACGCCGGCTGATAAAATGGATATGGTTACACGGCTGCTCTGCATTGTAAGTTTCCTTGGGAATTCGCTGTATGAAATGCTTGCTAGCTACTCATGCTTTCATAGATGGCTACCAATGCGTTCAGGGCTACTCTCCCGGATGACACGCCCATTGGACTGTGTTATGAGCCAACACTGGCTCTTGCAAATCACTCTTGCGTGCCAAATGCCTTTATCATGTTCGATGGTCGGGGGGTATCGTTGATGGCCTTGGATCCAATCAGGGCTGGTGAACAGATATTCATCTCCTACGTCGACTTTACACAAAGCCGTGATCAGCGGAGAGCAGAGCTGAAACAGCGCTACTTCTTCGACTGTGAATGTGAAAAATGCAAGCACGATTACACGCCGTACCGGGTGTGTAAAGAGAGTACCGCAATTTCATCTGAGAAGCTTGCTCTCTTGTACGATTACAAAACCCTGCTTTCTCAGGCCGATGAACGAGAACAAGAGATCCAAGCCATGCAACAAGAGCTGCATGACCTCAAGGAATCAATATCCGTAACCCATTCCCTCATCGACCTCAGCAAAACCACCGCATCCGAGACCGAACGTCTCAACTTCCTCAAACAAGCCATATCCGACCTATCGCTCTACAAAACCCACAAGCTCTTCGCCCTGCCGTCCTACCCAACCATCCTCGACGAGTTGTACCTGGCGTACATTGACAACGAGCATCTAACCTCCGCCCTCATCCTCCTCCTCTTCATCTTCCTCAACTGCGACATCTACAACTGGCCGCAGCCGAACCACCCCATCCGCGTAACCCGTCTCTTCACCATCGCCCGCCTCCTCAAATACGCCGCATCCCTCGAGCCCGCTGCTCTGGCACAATCCTTACCTTTTATCCCACGAGAAATCCTCGCGGGAATTGATTTCATAGATGCAACGCACGCGGTTCTGATCCTCGTGAGTGAGTTAGCGCCGCTGAGTCACGGCCAGGGAACGAGGCTTGTGGGGCAGGTTGAGCTGGAGTTGAGGGAGGTGGAGGAGGTGCAGAGGTTAAGGGGGGGTGTAGGGAAGGCGTTGCAGGAGTGGCAGAGTGAGGGGAACGGTGCCGCGGATGGGAGGAAGATTGCGTCGCAGATATTTACCGGGCTGAGGACTTTGGCTGGGTTTGCGTTTGAGGTTATTGAGAAGAAAAACCTCTAAACGTTGACTGGTCAACCTCTTCTCCGGGGGTACTTGAAAGGGGATGTCCGTGGTGTGGGGCAATCGACCCTCCTGGGCTATGGGATGAGGTGCACTTATATGGAAGCTAAGCGATAGGAAAGAGTCCAGCATCAATCAAAGCCTTCGAATGTTACCATGCTTGACCGAAAGCGCCAGGTTTTATTCCGAACTCAGGGCCATAGGCTATCATGCGTTGACTGAGAAATAGAAACTGATTCGAAAAGAAAACCCACACTGTCGAATCCCGAGTTAAGGCTAAGGACTTTGGCAAGACCTTTACGTGAAGTTCGTGTCAACCTGACACCCCTACTTAAAGTTCAAATATGCCATGGCGATGGATTTCCCAGTCGTTCAATGTTGTTTAATTGATATTTAATGGAGAATATTGTCACCATCTCATATGCTTAATATCACATGACACGCTCTTCAGAAGACCTCAAAACACAAATAGACAAGTTTTCCCTACAGCAGAGGGCAAAAGTTAATCAAACTCGAGATTGACTTGATCGGACTGGAATTTTGACCATCTTACAACCATAAACCATACTTGAGTCTTGACTGACATCCCATGCCATTCATGCATTCCACACATATACCCCTTCTCACATACCCGCAGCCATCTCTCTCTCGAGCGTGTCCTTAACAAGCATCTCCCTCGCCGCCAATCTCGAATTCCTCGCCTGCTCATCAGCTTCGGCTTGGCCACAACTCGAGAAGCGGTAATGCTATGGAAATATTAAACAGGTTTCCAACATAGAGAAAGGGCACTTACTTGCTTGAGCCATGTCTTGGTGGTATATCTTTTCCCGCAGGATTCGCATTTATAGGGTTTTGCGGCAGCAGATTTAGAGCTTGCTTGCTCGATTGTTTTGGCTTCTGAAGCTTTCTCAGCCGTTGCAATGCCAGGCTTTGACATTTGAACTTCGGCGTGCCTAGCTTGAATTTTGTCCAACCCATCCCTTTCTATGGATGGTAAAGGAGCATCTGCTGAAGACTCTCCGCCCGCCAGATCCTTTGTTGCGCCTGAAGGCTGAAGGTTAGGAGTGGAGCGGGTACGCTTGATTCCCGGCGACGCTGAGTGTGCTTTTTGAATTCGCTCTGAAGCTTGATTCTCTGAGACATCCTGTTGAACAGCTCCTCTATTCATGTCCTGGTCTCCCTGGACAGGTGTTTTGTTCTCTTTGTTGGAGTGAGACGTCTTGTACCGTAGTGATCGTCCATCAACTTTTCCAGATGCGGTTATGCGAGCGCCTTGAGAGTCTCTAGAGTGCAGGCTGAAAGGTACTGATTCAGACCCAGTAGCGTCTTGTACAGCTACCGTTGACGGCGTTACTAGGTTGCTCATAGAAGCTGTCCTTCTGACCGACCCTTTCCTCGACTTGCCCTGTGGAGCCTTCGAAACTGAATTTGATACATCGTTGGTAGTGGCGTTCAAAGGCAGCTGTTTGGTGACCCGAGGATTCTCTTTAGCGGAGTTTATGCTACCGCTTTCCGTGGCTTCGCCCAGTCTTGGGGAGGATCCACGCTCAGATGAGAGTATTTCAATTACCTCCGGGCCGGGCGATTTGAAATTGACACGAGATGATCCGGATGCGTGTTCCACATTCTGTGAGGATTTCAGCACTGACTTTCGCGATACCCTTCTATGCTTTGTTGGTAGGGATGGTTCTTCGGTTTCTTGATCAGCGGGAGCAGGAGACTTCTCGATATCGCCATACTTTCTTTTGAGAGATGAGTTGTGCGGGCCATCCTCAAGATCCTCTGAGGTAGGAGCTCGGGGTTCAATATTTGTAGTTGGATTTGCTGGTCGCTCGGGAGGCTTAATATGGATTTCTACACGAGGAAAACGCTTTGCAATTTGCGGACGGCCTTGAGTGCTTTGTGACAGGGATTCCTCCGAACTGGCGGGTTGTCTGGTTGATTTTGGCGGTGGGGCTTGAATCACGGCCCCTTCGATGGATTCAAGCCGACTTTTCAATGCCTGTAACTCAATTTTCAAGTTTTCGACTTCACTAGGTACCTGTCTGAGCTGGGCCACATCTTCCATGCCTTTGACCTGAGTGTTCAACTGACGTACTTCAATCTTAAGATCATCTACTTTATTAGCCTTCTTGCTAACTTGGAGCATATCGGATATAATGATTTCAATGTCTCTGCTAAGTGATTCTCCACTTTTGCCACGAAATTCTTGGTCCATGGAGGTCACCTGCGTCTGTAATTGTCCCAACTTTCCTGAGACTTTGGCTAAACCATCTCGATCCTGAATTAGCTTTTGATGAAACTCTCGACCTGTTGCAAGTTCCGTTCGAACCTCTTTCATAAAAGCTCTGAATGTCTGCATCTCCTCTTCAATGTGGATCAAGGTCCCAGAAACGCGATCAATGTCCGTCTGCTGGATACGGATAGCGTCCTGCGCCCATGCTTTGAACTCTGAGAAGTCTGGGGTAGATATAACTCTACTTGATGGGGGAGGCATACTGCCAGAGCTCGCTTGGTTTCCAGTGATTCGAGATTCCGTGTTTGAGGCTTTGCGGCTCATAGGCTGCGCCGTAGACGCGCGCTTCGGTACAGGTGGCTGCTGGGCATTGGGGTTGATCAGAGGCAAGCTCTCTAGGATGTTGAGCATTGCTTTCTCTCCGGTGGTCTCTGAGATTGCAGATACAGTCTTCTTCAATCTTAAAATGAGTTGGTCTCTGTGCTAAAAGTCAGGGCCGAACAAGCTAGGGTATTGTGGGATATCGAACTTAGCTAATAAGTGACCCGCGGGAGCGTTGTCACATCGATAACCAAGGAATGTCTGGCACTTCTTGCAATTCACATTCTGCAAGACGCTATGGCTCCGGAGTTAGCTTGATAATGTCCAGACAGTGAAATTTCGCTATTGGCATACCAGTTCTGCATTTGAGACCCAGCTTGGCTTGCAAACGCATCTCCGACGCCCTCACAGCCACTGGTATAGGTGAGCATGGGGTACGAGGGTATGGACAAGCTAGTCCCAATGTTAATCCATGAGTTTCGAAAGCGACCCAGTTCTGATTTGCATTGGAGACAGTAGCAAATGACTACGTCCATGTTGACGGACGAGTGACTAATTCAAATGGCCGGCTTTGATTGATGCAACAGCGTTATGAAAGCGAGCACTTGTTGAGATGGAGAAAGAAGGCTCAATTGATGCGATTGGTGGGGGCGGGAATTATGATTATGACTATGCTAGTCAGTCGTGTAGCTGGGATGTTATATTGACAATCCGAAACGTGTTTTTTCGTGTCAGGCTCGCGTCAGGAAGACATTTGTGACGTGACCTCAATTCCCGAGGAGATGTAGATGTTGGATGGAGTTGATACAAAAATGGGAGATGCGGGAATTGGATGGAATTCCAAGTGTAAGTGTGATGTGCATTTTCAATTGAATGGAGAGCATCAAAACATCCAAAAAGATCCAAGTTGTTGTTGCACGGCCGGGCCAGGCCAGGTCGGCTCAGCCTTGTCTCTCGCTTACTGGAGCAATCTAATTGGCTAGCCTCGTCGGCTGAAAACCCTAGGTAGCCAAGGAAATCTTCAAGAGCTTTTTCATATTCAAGCTTCCTCCATAGCCTCACACCTCACACCCCACACCTCGCACCAATACCAGATGTCTTCCCCCACCCAGAATGTTGCTGATAGCAACATCATCCAAACCCCCTTGGACATGGACATGGACATGCCTCCAACAAACAACAAGAAGCGCAAGCTCTCTGCAAACAGCGCCGAACACACTGGTATGAATGCCGCACCATCATTCCTTCGCCAGCCCGAACTGCCAGAGTTCAATCTGACATCTGCCAGTCGCCCCAGCGAGGATCCAGTGTTGTTCATTGATCAAAATGTGAAATCGAAGACGTCGCAAGACTGGCAGACAGTAGAGCCCCGCCGCAAGAAAGCAAAAAAGATCCCCAAGCAAGAATCAGGAAACTACCCCGCCATCGAGTTCTCCAAAGATTCGAGACTCCAGTCGCAGATCAAAATCAGTGACCTACAGAATCTGATTCTCTACATTCTCACCGATGCACCTTCACCTTCCTTTGTATCTGTTCGCCACAGACCTGAGATTCGGAAGGTGGTCGTTCTTATGGTCCCTGGCCTGGAGAGGGAGATGTTTGACCTAAAGCGAAAAGATGGCAAAGGAGATAGAGAACGTCGCAACTACAGTTACAACTCACCTGATGATTACTATCCAGTTAACCTTATTGCGGAAGAGTTGCCCGAGTCGTTAAAGTCGTTTGCAGATATGTTCAAGCACCTTTGGCCAGTCAAGACACCAGGAGACGATAAGTTCAGTAAAATGCATTCACCACTACACGCAATCCTCACCGCACCATTGCCCAAGACGAAAGAAGACAAGCAATGGTCGAAGAACAAGAAGGGAGCCAAGCCTGCAAAAGAACCCCCCGGGTGGAAGAATAATCGGACTCCAATCTCAGACTTTGTTCACTCTCCCGAGGAGCTTCTTGAGAGCGAATACGTCCTTCATCCTGCCTCGTATAGCGATGAAGCTGAGAAGAATGGGTTGATGGATAACCGACGTTCTGCTGGGGTCTCGCAAGAGCATGGATGGGTTGATACTTTGGTCAAAACGTTTGATCAGGGTACACCACCGGATAAGGAAATCGAAACTGGTAGCATAACAGCTGGCCGAGAAGTCCTTGCGATGGACTGCGAGATGTGTATGACTGGGGAGAGTGAATTCTCCCTTACACGAATTAGTATTGTAGCATGGGATGGTACTGTTGTTCTAGATGAGCTTGTCAAGCCAGAAAAACCCATCATAAACTACCTAACACAGTAATTTATTCATCTCTCTCTATGGGTTATTATTAACATTTCATCAGGTATTCTGGCATCACGGAAGAGATGATAGCCCCTATTACCACAACTCTACAAGACATCCAGAAAAAGCTTCTCGATATTCTTCACCCACGCGCTGTTCTCATCGGCCACTCGCTGAATTCCGACCTCAACGCCCTCAAAATCACTCACCCCTTCATCATTGATACATCTATTATATTCCCTCATCCCAGAGGTCCACCACTGAAGTCATCCTTGAAATGGCTCGCACAACGCTACCTGAACCGAGAAATTCAAAAAGGCCATGGTACAACTGGTCCAGGAGCTGGTCATGACTCTATCGAAGACGCGAGGACATGTCTTGATCTGGTAAAGCAAAAATGTGAGAAAGGCAAGGAATGGGGTATGGGCGATGCAGCCGGAGAGAACTTGTTCAAGCGTATTGCTAGAATGGGCGTACGGTACAAGAACCAAGGTGGCTCGGCTCTTCCAAGCCCACTCACAGGCAAGTCGAGTGCGATGATAGACTGGGGCGAGCCAAAGAAAGGACCCGGAGCAGCTTCATCGTTTCCAATCGGATGCCACAGCGATGAGGAAGTCATGGAAGGCGTCATTCGAGCTGTGAAGGGTGATGTCGACGGAAAAGAAATCCCCGGCGGCGGTGTTGATTTTGTGTGGGGGCGATTCCGAGAGTTGGAGGCTCTGAAGGGATGGTGGAATAATAACAAGCAACAAACTGCTGAGAGCACGAAGAATGATACCCCCACGGTTGACGTTTCGGTGGAAGGTATTGCATTAATTGATCGACCGAAGAAAATAGCTACCATGTCCGACACTCCTACCGATACCGACCCCTCTGAGCCTGCAGCCGCCTCTTCCCCCAGTCTCCCTCTCCCAGACAAAAGCACACCCATCGAACTCGCAGCAGCAAACCTCACCACCCGCCTCCACCAAATCTACCAGGCCCTCCCCCCATGCACCGCCCTCGTCATCTACAGCGGCTCCGGCGACCCCCGCGAAATGGGCAGACTACAAGCTATGCAGACGCAGTTCAAAAAGGAGTACAAGGTCAAGAAATGGGATGAGCTGAGTGTCAAGTGGACGGATACTGAGGAGCAGGCTTTGAAGAGAGCGGCGAGGACGGCGAGGGATGGGGTGGCATTTATTGGCGTTAAGTGAATGGATGAATCTGGTGAATGAATGTGTTCAAGGAGGATATCAAAGGGTTGCTTGCGGGGCATGTTCTTGGGTGGTCATTTAGCCTGGAGCGGAATTCCGAGACATAGCAGCCATGCACCATATGTATGCGAAAACCATTGTTCAGTTTCCTGTTCATGGAAAACCGAGTAGAGGTGAATGTGCCTTTTGTGCGCTTCATACCACAAATTTAAACCCCATGACCATATTTTGTACCATATCCCTATCTACATAACCCCTATCTACCTCCCTCTGATCAAAAATCGAAATCCGCCCTAAAGCTCTCGACATCCATCCCAACCGTAACCCGCTCCGCCAGATCCCTCCTCCCCATCTGGCTAAACACCCGCCTGAGCGTATCAAACAAGTTCGTGCTCTGGTTCTGGCTCACAATGCGATCCAGCTCCGCGTCGCTCATCGCGCCCGCATCCAGGAACTCCCGCGCCTTCTCCTTGCCCTCGCTCTCCACCACCTTGTGCATAGCTAGCGCACCTAGCAGATGCGACGCCGCTTCGTCATAGCACCCGATATTGATGCACGAGACGCCGAGGTTGTAGCGCGCGCGCACAAAGTTCGTGCGCAGCGTCAGCGCCTTTTCGTACGCCGCGATGGCTTCCTCGCTGCGTCCGCTGTTGGCGAGCGTCGCGCCCAGCCGGTTCCACAGCAGGTGGATCTGGTC